>JAJMGF010000037.1:0-143233 GCA_030568495.1 Suhomyces chickasaworum
ACCTTTTGATGTCCTGCATAAGAGTCAAACGCTCTACCGATTGAGCTAACCAGGCGATTTCGTTAGCGATTTTGGACTGGCTATAACTATAATGAGTAGAGTAGGATGAGATAAAGGTAAAGGTAGCCAAGACAGGCGCATGATAACAATCTGAAATAGCATCCATAGTAATTTTTATAGAGATTTCTGAGTATTATATTCGGGCAAACTAGATGCGCTCTGTCATTCTGTAATAGGTGCTTCTGTCCAATGTAATTAAGTTTCTGATTTCAGCTAAGAGTTACAGGGTACCTGAATGTATTTAATAACCAGCTGAATGAAGTATTAATAACGAGCCGAGTGAAGTATTAACGAGCTGTGTGATCTCCTTTTTCGTATGTTTCGTGGATTGAATATTACAGAATCTACGATAAGGCTTATGAAGTACTAAATTTTAAACGTTTAGCTTATGATTTTCCAAACAATAGGAAAATGCACATCATTGCCTGAAACTTTTAATGAGGATAATGATCTTAACTATGATACGTTTATACCCGCAAGATGTAGCAACTAAATCAAATCAATTGGAATAAAATTGTAGGGTTATTGTGTGAATTTGTGTGATGATTGTTATCAAGATTTGCGGTCCAGGTACAAAAATATTAGACCCTTTTTTGAAGGAATAACTCATAAGTCACTTGGATAATATAAATGCCATAGTGGTGATTTGGCGATTTAGTGATTTAGTGATTTAGTGATTTAGTGATTTAGTGATTTAGTGACTTAGTGATTTAGTGATGTGCTACAGTAAACAAACTAAATGTGAATTAATTATTTACGAGGAATCGTCATATTATTTTTTGTCTATGGTGCAGAGATGGTGGGTATATTTGCATGAGTAAAGACATCCCTCAGAAGCAGAAAACGTTTTCTGATTCCCATCCGAGTTGTTCGGAAAGGTCCGAAACCAAATCCTTCATTCCTGGAGGTCCACAAACAAACAAGCGATTTTCAGAAGAAGCTTCTGGTAAGTATTCTTGCATCATTTCTTTGGTAACGTAACCCTTTCCACCGGTCCAAGTGGCAGATGGTTTGGTGACGGTATAATGGACCTTGAAACCAGGGTACTTTTTGGCGATTTCATCGATTTCGCTTCTTAATAACACATCATTCTCGGTTTCATTGGCAAAGATCAATGAAACTTCGGTTAGATCTTCAGGATCAGTGATGATCTGAGTGATGACTTGCAAGATAGGAGTGATACCTGAACCACCCGCAACCAAACCGAGCTTCTTAGCCATGTTAGGTTCATAGTTCAAAGTACCGAATGGACCACGGAACATCACGGTTTGACCCTCTCTTAATTCGGCCAATTTTTTGGAAACAACTCCATGCTGGTAATGCTTGACCATAATATCGAAGAATCCTGCATCAAACTGATTCAGAATAGGAGAATAGAAACGAATCTCATCCTTTCCATTAATATTGAAACAACAGGCCACATGATGACCAGTTGGAATATCCAACACTTCTTCTTCTCTATTTAATTTGAAACGTAAAATAGAAGTGTTCTTGGAAATAAGAGTTCTTTCCATCAATTCAAGTTCTTTCCATTGAGATTTATGAATCAGGGATCTTCTCTTTAATGCTTCATAGAATTTGAAAGAGCACACCGCAACAATGAAGGTCAAAGTGTATGGCAAATATTCAACACCAAAAACCAAAGTGCCCCCGATAATGAGACCACATGGAATGTAAATTCCATGCAAAGGTTCTTTCAAGAGATCACGGTTGTCTTTCATGGTGGCGACTCAATAATGTTTTGGTATCACGTATATTGAAAAGTTGATGGAGTTGATGGTTTTTACACGACTTAAAACCGATTAAAATAACCGTTGCCGAACAGTCCGAGCTTACTAGGTACAATTAGCTAATTAACAAAAGGGTATTAATGAACTATAAAAGCGCTATATAAACTAGTATTCTTCTTCTTCTTCAGGGAAAGAGTCGGTACCAACCTCAATGTAATCTCTCTCCAAAGCAGCCAAATCTTCTCTGGCTTCGGTGAATTCACCTTCTTCCATACCTTCACCCACGTACCAGTGAACGAATGCTCTCTTAGAGTACATCAAGTCGAACTTTCTGTCAATTCTTCTCCAAGCTTCAGCAATGGCGGTGGTGTTAGACAACACACAAACGGCTCTCTTAGCAGAAGCTAATTCAGAACCTTGAATAGCGGTTGGTGGTTGGTAACAAATACCAATCTTGAAACCAGTAGGACACCAGTCAACAAGTTGAACGGTCTTCTTGGCTTTAACATGAGCAACAGAGTTTTGAACATCTCTGGTCACAACATCACCACGGTATAACAAACAAGTGGCCATGTACTTACCAACTCTTGGGTCACACTTGACCATTTGATTACCTGGCTCGAAACAAGAAGCAGTCATTTCAGCAACAGAGTTGGCTTCGTGGTTAGCTCTAGATTTAGAGAAAACTGGAGCATATGAAACCAATGGGAAATGGATTCTTGGGTATGGAACCAAGTTAGTTTGGAACTCGTTCAAGTCAACGTTTAATGAACCATCGAATCTCAATGAAGCAGTAACAGAGGAAACCACTTGAGCAATCAAGCTGTTCAAAGAGTCAAAGTTTGGTCTAGCAATGTCCAAGTTACGGCGACACATGTCATAGATAGCTTCGTTATCCACCATAAAAGTACAGTCTGCATGTTCCAAGGTGGTGTGGGTAGTCAAAACGGTGTTGTATGGTTCCACAACAGAAGTAGAGACTTGAGGAGCTGGGTAGACAGCGAATTCTAATTTGGTCTTCTTACCGTAATCAATAGATAATTGCTCTAACAATAAGGAACCCAAACCAGAACCGGTACCACCACCCAAAGAGTGAGTGAATAAGAAACCTTGTAAACCATCACATTGATCGGCCATTCTTCTGACTCTGTCCAAGACATCATCCATGATTTCTCTACCAACGGTGTAGTGACCTCTAGCGTAGTTATT
This sequence comes from Suhomyces chickasaworum, assembly GCA_030568495.1. Taxonomy (NCBI): domain Eukaryota; kingdom Fungi; phylum Ascomycota; class Pichiomycetes; order Serinales; family Debaryomycetaceae; genus Suhomyces; species Suhomyces chickasaworum. The sequence goes on from JAJMGF010000037.1 coordinate 3,000, forward strand.
GGCGGCATCTTCTTTACCAGCAATCAATTGTTCTGGGTGAAATAAATCCTTGTAAACACCGGTACGAACTTCGTCAATCACATTAGGTTCCAAATCAACATACAATGCTCTTGGAACGTACTTTCCAGAACCAGTTTCACTGAAGAAGGTGGAGAATCCTTCTTCACCACCCTTTGGTCTGTCTAAACCTTCTTGAAGGTAACCATCTGGTCTGATACCATGCTCTTGTGAATATAATTCCCAACACGCGTTACCGATTTGACAACCGGCTTGACCGACTAGATAGTTAGTATCAACTAATGGATATATGAGATCACAATACCTTCGACCTAATCATTTGATCCACTGATTATCGTTTTGATGTTCAATAGCTAGGTAAGTATTTTGATCAACTCGTGTCCTTCTCGAAGCAAGGGGGAATGTTCTAGCCAATCAATGGAATCAATCGAATCGGTTGAAATAAGTTGATTAATAGCCACACTGGGTGTAGGTTGATTGGTACATACCATTAATACTAATGACTTCTCTCATTCTGTCTAAGTGTGCAAACTAATGTATCCAGAAGAAACGTCTGGTTTTTGGTTGTTTGACTGTTGTTTACAAATTAACCGCTCGGTTCTAACCTGTAAAATCATTTGGGCAATATCAAAACATGCAGGTTGCCACACGAGACGAGGCTACTCCCGATTGGGAAGGAGGGTTGCGAAAGCTTGGGCCACTAATAAACTCCATACAAGTTTCAAACAACTTTCAAGGTGAGAAAGTTAATGAAGTGGGAGAGCTTAGGAAATAGCAAACCATGATCAATGGACCTGCAAAAGTGATAATGCCAAAAACGCCCATAAAGATTGTTAGGCGCTTATTTAATTAGTCGCACTATGGGATCATTATGGATGGAAAAGGAAAAAAGCGAAAAGGCGAGACGAGGATCCAATAGCGAACAGAGAACAGTAAAAATAGCAAATAGATCGATATTGATATAGTTGAAGAGTCAAAATAGAGAGTGAAAATCGTTTAATTGAATACGTGGTAGGTGTTTCTTTTAAATACTCTTTAATAACAGGAAAGCTTGGGTTCAAATAGTCGATTGAGCTCATCTCTATAGTTTAGGTTATATACAATATGCAGGAACACCAAAATGTACTAGTGATCGAGTCCCTCCATACTGACTGTAGAGGAGAGGAGAGAGAAGTACATACCAATGAAAGTTGAACTATTCGATTGATTTAATTAATAAAACAAAAATATAGTAAAAAAAATAGCTTCTTATTAGTGGTGAACCAAAGTATTACCAAGCAATTGAATATAAGTAGTTACGGAGTTATATCCACAATATTAATGGTTATATATTCATAATGTAAGTAATACCTCTCATTCAAGTATTCAACTTCTAATATTTATACAACATAATGGTTACATTGATAATAGTTATATTCATAATAGATTGATACTAGTTGATTTTTTAACCTCGGGTTTCATTACTTATCTGAGTCAGTTTCACAACATATATTCAACATTTTAGCTAATTACCTATTTCAAATGCAAGTAAATGAGGGCACGTTTCCACCATGGGGCCTTCTTGTAGAAGAAATTCCAAGTACCAGGAGGTTGTAAGATTTCAGTAATTGACATATCCCACTTGGTACGAGAACCACCAAAGAACAACCTGGTTTGCTCCCTAGCCAAATTGACTAATTCGTATCTGTTCAACCCCGACAACCAATCGTGATCAAATCCAAAAGACTGAAGGTAATTTCTAAGGTCTGCTTGATTATAAGTTTCTACCAAATAGTCCCATCCATTCTGTAATGCTGGTCCCGCTTGAGCATAAACTTCTTGAGCCTTCTTGGCTGCTTCCTTTCCATAATGGGCCGAAGCATCATAAGCTGCTTCTAAATTCTCTTCAACAACTGGCTTATACTCGCTGTAAGCACTTTCTGCTTGGGAACTAGCCTCGGACAACTTGCTCTTGATGACAGGGGTAGCACTTTCATAGTTCTCTCCAACCACCAGCAGAGCTTGGTTTAACTTCGACTCCACAATTGGTTGGTACTCATTATAGGCACTTTGTACTTGCTCATTAGCATCAGAAGCATAGCTCTTACCTCCAACATAAGCATCTTCAGCCAATTTACTGGCTTCTTTCACCTTTGAATCAACCACGGGCTTGTATTCATTGTAAGCACTAGCACCAGATTTACTGGCTTCAGAAGCATATGATACACCATCCTTGTAAGCACTAGCACCAGATTTACTGGCCTCAGAAGCATATGATACACCATCCTTGTAGGCACTCTGAGCAGCACTATTAGCTTGTCCAGCGTACGATTTTCCATCCTTGTAGGCACTTTGGGCAGCACTGTTGACTTGTTCAGCGTATTCAGCCCCATATCCATAAGCACTCTTAGCTGTTTGTTGCATGTCTTCGGCAGCAGAATTGGCATAGTCTTTGCTATCCTCATAATACTTTCCAACTGGTGGTTTATTTTGATGGAATAAATTTTGAAAATAAGAGTATAAGCCGAATAAATGAGATTGTCCTTCATTTATAGCGTCTTCAGCTTGTGATTGGGTCTTTTTATAAGTCTTAATTAATTTTCCAACAAGATTACTTGAATACCCTTCGGCTGCGATTTTAGTACTCTCCAAGTAATTCTGAAGCTTATCCTTATTTTCCTCGTAATCCTTCAAGAACAAATCAGAATATTCAAGCGATGCACCATTGATTTCATTCAATGCTTCATCCACAGAATATTTTGCATCCTTGTATTGATTGCCAAGAACGTCTGATGCCAGCTGATAATACTTGGAGACCACTTCATATCCCTTTAAAAGGGCATCTTCGGAATAGGTGGACTTGGATTTCGATTGGGCCCATTTTTTGAATGCTTCAAAGTCTGGCTTATAGTTCTTGACTTGAGATTGGAAAGAGTTCTTTCCACCATTATCGGTATTGAGAATCTTGGAGATCTCAGAAACCAAATCTTGTCTGGTACCTTCTACTTGATGTCCTTGATCTTGTAACCATTCTTTCAATTTGTCAGTGGATAAAGTTTCCAAAAACCATGAGTATGAATTGGAAGCTTCTTTAGGAAGAACTGGAGTATCTTTATGAGATTTGACCAATTCAACCAATTTCTTCTTGGTTAAAAATTGAGAAGCTTTGATATCTCTGACCCTAAGAAATTCACGTAATTTCTCCTTGGTCCAATTGTCAACCCCAACCAAAAATGTATGGTTTACGATATTGCTGTAAGCATTCTTAGCAGCTTCGGGTGCCTTTTCAAGAATTGGATTGGCCGATTCCTTAGCATGATCCAACCAAGATTTGATATCATCAACCAAATACTTTTCATTAGATTGAACCAACTTCTTAATTTTGTTCTGGTCCAAATCTTCAACATAAACACCAGGTTTAGTGTCAATAATACCATGAATATAAAGCCATTCTCTTAATTGAGAATAAGTCCAAGTATCATAGAATTCACTTTTAATGGCCCCAGATTTATCAAAAACTGGTTTACCTAATAAATTCAATGAATCCAATAACGAATTTTTGGAATCAATGGCACTTACTGAACCAATATAATTATGTTCTTTGACTTTTTCTAACAAGGCATCACGAGTTTCATCCAAATCAAATGGGATATCAAATGAAGTTAACCAATTTTTCAAATCATCTAGTTTCCAACCAGAATAAATCCAGTTTCCAGGATAATTACCTGAAACGTCAAGATTTTTCGCAACCGTATCATACTTATCTTTAGCCAATTTCAACAATTCTTGCTTATTGGCTTTCTTGTTGAACTTGATTTTATTTGAAGTCAAGTAACTCTTTAAGGAATCCAGTGACCATGATTCGAAAATCCAGTCCTTGACTTTTTGGGTGGTACGCTCATCATCCAAGAGATAATTCCAATTATTATAAGGAAGGGCAGCGTAAAGATTGGAGTGAGGGTCTTTGGCCAATTGTAAAACATGTTGTTGAGATTGGTCATTGACGTCAACCTTGACTTTATGAGAGTTTCTTAAAGTCTCGAATTCTTTCTCTGCTAATTCGGTCAATTTTTCTTGGGAAACATCATCATTTAATTCCACTTTACGATCATGTAAGAATTGTTTAATATCATTAACTTTCCAATTTTCGAGTCCGATATCGGAAGCAAACACACTAACAGCAATTGCCAAAATAATGGAATTACTGAATTTCATAATTGATTTTGCCTTTATTAAACTTAGGGGATTTGTCTGATTCAAGTACTCTTTATAGTGTTAGCAACTGTGACTCTACACGTGCCAAATACTGGGGTTGATTGCTCCAATTTGATGATTGCGGTGGGATGCGGAGTGACTTGGCCAAGGGTTAGGAATGTGTAATAGCCGTAAGAGGAGGGGCCGAAAGAAGTGCCGAAAGGGGAGCCTTAAGAAGGAGGGGAGGTTAGCAACCAAAACTATCATGCACCTAAGCACCCAAACCGCCCTAGCCCATTTAAAATTGTGGTGTCAAATGAGCGCAGTCCCTTTGTTGCATGAAGAAGAAGAAGAAGAAAGAATGAGAAAGAATGAGAGTTACATCAAAATGAACTGATAAAACGATAGTTTCATTATATTTGGAACAAATATCGAGTAGTGTATAGTGTAGTTTTAAGAGCGTATATGGGATGGATACTGAGATTATTAGATTAGATGAGAATAACGGATTGGATTGAAGTTTACTATGTACCGTTTTGGACTTGAACCATTGGACTTGAACTATCGGACTGAACTCAATTGTTGTTGCGACAATTGGAACTGTAGTTTTGTGTCTAGTCTGGGCTTGTTTGTACTTCAGTTTCTCGTTTGTACTCTCGATGTATCTTCGCTACAGCTACATAGTCTAATTTGGAAGTTTCGCCGCAATGTAATGAAAATTTAATTCATGCAGAGAATTGATATTATTATACTGGTGACACTTGGTATTAACAATTCTATCCAATTGTGATGGTTGTTTCTAACAATTCATTGGGCTTGACTTTTGAAGAGATCTACTTAACCGAATTTTTTTTTTTTTTGACTTAGAAGCTGTGTATTGGTTGATCTGTTGATTATATCAACAGGTTGTATATGTTGCTTTTTTGTTCTGTGAATGTTTATTAGCTTGTAATGCTCTAGTATACATTAAGGATTTATTCCTTGATAGCATATTGTCTTCTGTACTTGTCATCGACTTCAGTCAAGTAGTAGACACCAGTGGCCAAGGTTTCGATGGAGCCAGATGGCTTGAAAGAATTCTTCAAGTGAGCGTTTTCTCTCAATTGAATGGCTTCAAGGTACTTCTCTGGGGTTTCAATGATTCTACCTTCACCCAACTTGTGGTCAAAGTTCAACACCTTGGTGATATGGGAAATGTCACCCTTGACTTGAACGGATAACAAAGTAGAAGCCAAACCGGAACCGTAAGAGAAAATACCAACTCTCTTACCTTGTAACTTTTCCGATCCGACAAAGTACAATAATGATGAAAGGGAAGCCCAAGCAGATGCAGTGTACATGTTACCAGTGTTGGTTGGGACTTGTAAAGCAGGTTGGACTCTGATTTTAGTTTGTTCTTTGGCCAAACCAACAAATAACTTTTCAACGTTCTTGTCAACCAATGATTGCTCATAAGACAAGGAGTCAATGGAAGCAGCGGTCTCGGCATCGATCAAGTCCTTGAAAGCAGCAGGGTTGGAAACGTAATCATTGTACAACAATCTAGCGTATGATTTGGTAACCAACTTACAAGTTGGAACGTGGAAAGCGTTGTAGTCAAAGTGCTCATAAACACCAACGGTCTTGGTGGCATCTTTGGTGACCTTCTTGGAGTAATTCTTGTAACAGTGGTCCAAAGCCTTGACGTAACAACTCAAAGAGAAGTGACCATCAACCACTGGGTATTCACTGGTGAAGTTTGGCTTGTAGAAATCGTAAGCATGCTCCATGTAAGAACCACGAGTGGATTCGAACACAATAGGGGCATCAGGACCGATCAAGAGTGCAACAGCACCAACCCCTCCGGTGGGTCTGGCGGCACCCTTGTCGTAAATGGCGATGTCACCACAAACTACGATGGCGTCTCTGCCATCCCAAGCAGAGGATTCGATCCAGTTGGTGGAGTTGAGCACGGCGGAGGTACCACCGTAACAAGCGTTGATGGTGTCGATACCTTCGATGTCGTTGTTTTCACCAAACAATTGCATCAACACCGACTTGACGGATTTGGACTTATCCAAGAGGGTTTCAGTACCAACTTCCAATCTACCGATGTTGTTGACGTCGACGTTGTAGTTCTTGATCAATTTGGAGGTGACGGTCAAGGCCAATGAATAAATATCTTCACGGTCGTTGACGAAGGCCATATTGGTTTGGCCCAAACCGATGGTATATTTACCGGCTGGAATGCCGTCAAACTTTTCCAATTCAGCCTGGTTGACGGCTTGTCCTGGGATGTATACTTCGATACCCTTGATACCGATATTTTGGGGTCTGCTCATGGTGATACGGAATAGCCAAGTGGTGGATGTGCTGCAAACTCGTCGTTCCACCGAGTGCTTATATATACGCGTCGTATAGCTGAAAAATTTTATACGACATATACCAAACAGTGCGGTTATGTCTTACTATGGCGTGGGACGACAGAGCTCACGCCACCCCGATGGCTGGGAGAATTAACATGACAGGGAGAATACGATCACAGAGAGGATTTTGGCGGTACCTTTTAGGAAGTACTCAAGTATTTCACGTCGGTGATGCACGCGAAATTCCGAGGATCAACGGAAATGACAACCACTATCATTCCACCTCATTCCACCTCATCCACTCAATAGATCCATCCCGACGATCACTCGCACTTACGAGGCCAATAGAGTAAGGCTACAGATTTACCCAGGGACAATTGACTAACTGCGCGTTGGGAGAGGGAATGCGCCCACAAAGCCCACCAAAGCCAAATGCCCACCAAAAAGCGATAATGCCCATATACATAGGTAGAAGTTGGGATGAAAAATTGAAAGTTGAAAAGTTGGAAAACCGAGAGAAAATGGGTCAGAGCTTGAAGAAGAGAGCCGAAAAGTTGAATGGTTTATTTCATTAGTTGATAATTTATGTGTAGTTAATGGTGTATGGGTAGTTAATGAATGGTACCAGTAGCCTTGAGCATCTCTCTTGGTATTAATTAGTAGATATTATCTCAATAGTGATTGATCTGGCTCGCTACTGCATCTAATATCCAAACAATAGAGATCAGACTAACTTCTGGAGGCTTTTAAACCTTTGAAAAGATCCATGGGTAATGTGATCTACAGGGTAGATCTACATAGTAGTTATTAGGCTAGTAGGGTTGATTGTTGGTGAGATGATTAATATCAATTGGTGAGTTCATAACTCTCCAGATGAAGTGATATACCCAATTAGGAAATATAAGTGTGAGAGGCAGTAATGGCCCACTAAGTGCAACTAGATAAATAATTGAATTAATTAAACAATTAGACAAAATAAAGATATTGTGTGTGGTTATTTGAGGATTTAGATGGATGTATGTATTGGTAGACTTGAAGTTTTACAGGCTCAAAAGGTATTAACTGAAAGGAAATGGTCGTAAGAGAGCGACTTGGTGGTAGAATAACTATATCTTTACCAAAATAGTAACTAGTACAAATCAAAGTAATGGAGCAATAATCAGAAATAATTGATACCGGAATTGATCAAATCCCAGGGATATTCTGGTTCCATAGAATTGGTAGCTCAACACTTTTGCAGTACTAAATAGTCAATAATAGGGATATATCAAATGTATAATACCCAACTCTAATACAACCCCCATAACTGATACACTCAACCAGCAAAATATTTACCAACATGCACTTTGCACTGCTATTAATTAGTCTCTCGGGTTGCTCAATGAGCCAGTATGAGAAGAATATTGATAGGGATAAAATTGATAAGAAAGCCAGGAGATAAAGAACTGTGATTGAAATTAGTGATAAGTTTCCAGCAGATATTCGATCTATATCTTCCAATATTATCTTATCTTCATCTGATATCCACTGTACATTAATCAACCAGTTAAATCTTTCTCCGTTTAAAACCGGAACTGCTGCGCATAGGCATACTAGCTCCTAACACCACCACCACCACCACCATCAGTAATTCAATCTGATACCAGACTCCAAGTCCGACTCCACGTTCGACTCCACGTTAGACTCCACGTTCGACTCCAAGTTCGACTCCAAGTCCTATTCCATAAGTTCCACTTTCCATCCGTCCCCAAATTACCAATATGATCAGTTCTGGTGAGAGCCCAATCATGCGAAATGTTCTACGCATGGCGCCATCAGGAGTGCACCAAACCCCCGAAAGTTTTTAACTCAATGCCACTATGAAGACATTTGGTCGACTCTTCCCTCTTCCCTCTTCCCCTCTTATCCATATGGTTATTGGAACAGTCTCCATTCCATACCATCTGGGCCACCAATAAGATCTTTCCCCTAGGGAGTCGTTCCCTGTCACCTGATATACTTGTAGGCCACCCGGTGTCAGCCACACCATTGTTTGACATGCGGTTAGCGAGACTATTGCTAGTGGATTCCTCGGCCTCAATGGACCAATTTATGCAATCGGGAGAGCCCACCAAAGTATCACTCTCAGCCATGGCCTCCACCAGCACCCCACCAGAACCAGTAGTATTCCAAAAACATATTGGGCCAATGATTCGTAGAATTGACCCTCCGCCCCTGAATTCTGGAATGGCTATCAGGGTCTCCCTTTAAAGGGTCCCTACCCTTTTTTGTACGCTATTGTCTCGCTACGCTGCGATGTGCGATGTGGAGGCGGTGCCACTACTGGCGAAATTAATCATCCTAGTGGTTGTCAATTTATAACTCAACTAAGAGTGGTTCCTTTTAAGTCTATTCTACCATGACCGTTCCTAGTTCTCTTCAGAGCTTTACCACCAACAAGATCTTTCACAAAACTTGGGCTGGAACTTTCAAGTGCCAACCTCAAGCCGTTTTCCAGCCACGCAACTTGGATGAAATCAAGGAGTTAGTCAACCAGGCCCGTCAACATGGACTCACCATCATGACGGTGGGCTCTGGCCATTCCCCCAGTGACTTAACTATGACCAAAGAATGGCTCTGTAATTTGGACCGGTTCAATTCCGTGGTGGATAGAAAGGAAGTTTATGGTGCTTCAGCTGATGGCGGCAAAGAGGTCAAGTTTGTGGACTTGACAGTGGAGGCAGGATGTCGTGTTTACGAATTGAATGAATACCTCAAGAAGAACCAATTGGCCATTCAGAATTTAGGTTCCATCAGTGAGCAGTCCATGGCTGGTCTTATTTCTACTGGTACCCATGGTTCCACTCAATATCATGGTTTAGTGTCACAGCAAGTGGTTTCCATCAAGTTTTTGGACTCCCAAGCCCGGGAAATCTCTTGCTCTTCTATCGACAAGCCCGAGATCTTCCGTGCCGCTCTCTTATCTTTAGGAAAGATTGGAATCATTACTCATGTCACCCTCCGTACTTGTCCAGAATACTTTATCAAGTCCAAGCAAGAGATCATTAATTTCGATACTTTATTGGCCAATTGGAATAATATTTGGTTGGAATCAGAATTTATTAGAATTTGGTGGTTCCCTTATACTGATCGTTGTGTATGTTGGAGAGCTTCCAAATCCGATGATGCTCTCAGTGACCCTCGTTCAAGTTGGTATGGTACTAGATTTGGAAGATTTTTCTACGAATCGCTTTTGTGGGTTTCTGTTCATGTTTGGCCTGGATTAACTCCTTACATTGAACGTTTTGTCTTTGGTCAAGAATTTGGTAATGTGGAGACTTTGGGACATGGTGATGTTGCAGTTCAACACTCTGTGGAGGGTTTAAACATGGATTGTCTCTTTTCTCAATTTGTGAACGAATGGTCTGCTCCTTTATCCAATGGTGTTGAAACTTTAAAGAGACTTCGTGAAACAATTAGATCTGCTGAAAGAGAGGGTGAATTTTATGTTCATGCTCCTATTGAAGTCAGATGCTCTAACGTTACCAATTCAGATGTGCCTTTTGTGGATGAAGCTACTGGTGAACCATCATTATACCCACCCCAATCATGGTTAGATAAGAGAACAAGATTGAGTTCTGGTCCTATCCCAGGTAACAATTTGAGAGCATACATGGATAATTCGCCATACCTTCCATATGCTGGTGAGAATGCACCTGTCACGAATGATCAATTGACTTTGTTTATTAATGCCACCATGTACCGTCCATTTAAAACCAATGTTCCTACTCATAAATGGTACCAAATCTTTGAAGATATTTTGACAGTTGCTGGAGGAAAACCTCATTGGGCCAAGAACTTTATTGGAGTTGAAGGAGATCAACGGACAGATCAAGATTTGCGAACACAATTAGAATTCGGAGGTAAAGAGTTTTACTCCATGATTGGATTCAAACCATTAATTAAGGACTGGTTTGGTGAAAATTTGGTTAAGTTCAATCAAATCAGAAATCAAACCGATCCAGATGGTGTATTCCTTAGTGGTAAAGCATGGGCAAAAAGAAATGGTATTTGTTAGGCCCTCTATTTTCAAACGTTTTCGGTGAAGATAGTATTGAAATTGAAATCAATCAAAAATCAACTTGAGAATCTATTCTTTAATTCTTTAAATTGTACATAGAAACAAAACAGAACTAAAAGAAAACTACGATTGAATTCTTTTTAGTTTTCATCAAAGAAATTCAAATTATTGTTTATTTTTAATCAATTTCATGTATTAGGTACTAGACCTTCTATAACTATACTACAAAATGCTACCATATTTAAAATGGGGTCTTTAAAGGATCGATAACAGTACCTTGCTTGGTGATGATTCTTGGCATTGTCAATTTCTGGTGAGTGGCTCTTGAAGTCCATTCTTGACCAATTGGTAATCTTAAAGATCTTTCATATTGTTCCTTGGATTCGAATTGATTAGGAACCATTCCCGATTGATACTTCAAGTTCTTTTTGTTAACCTTTTCATTGATAATCACATTCTTCAAGTTTTTATCCTTTCTGTTATCCTTTTGAGCTACACCATCGATGGTACGAGTGAACTTTCTCTTCTTTTTAGGTGCACTCTCATCACCTCCAGCCCAATCACCCCAACCAGGTAATGTAAGATCTTCTTCCTTATCGTCTTCATCAATGATAATATTTCTTTTCTCATCTTCGAACTCTTGCACAACATCATCACCAGCAAAGGCTTGTTTGATCAAGTCTGATTGGGTGAACATTTTGGCACCTCCATCTTCATCTTCATCTTCAGTATTTTCTGCCATTTTAATGGTGTTCTGAACATCAATAATTGCATCATTGGCATCCACATGTGACAGTGATCTCTTCTTGGATTTGGCGATTTTGGCTGCTGACTTGGCCAATTTAGATGAGGTTTGATCAACAGCTGCAACAATCTTATTGGATTTCTTCACATGCTGAGTAGAAGCAGTTAACCAAGGATTAACTTCAGCATCTTCAGACTGTTCTGTTGGTTCTTCTTTCTCTTTTGGTTCTTCTTCTTCAGTCACAACCACATTGTCAGCCACAGCGAATCTCTTGGATAACTTGTTGACCAAATTCTTGGATTCACCTTCTTCAATTTCAGCTAATGTGTCTTGATCCACCTCATCAATGGTCTCTTTCATAGCTATGGAACTTGGGGCATAAACTCTTCTACCTTGGTTGATGTGAGTGTTGACAGAATTGTGTTGGGAAGTAAATTGATCTTCTCCATTTTCACCAGATTCCAATCTTCTTAATTCTTCCATATCCTTCAAGTTTTCTTGTTTTCTTCTGTCTTCAGCATTCTTCATGAAATCCATAGCCAAAACACCTTTACCTAATTTGGATCTATCAATATCTTCTTCTTGAGCATAGTCCTTTTCAATGTCACTAATATTATCATCACTTTGATCTCCATCTTCATAACCAAGTTGTTTACTTCTTAATTTTTCACCAGTTCTGAGCATTTCTTCTAATTCGGCTCTATTTGAAGCATCTTTAGATAATCCACTTTTAATCATAGATTTGGCCCATTGGGATTGAGTTTTATGTCTTAATGTCATTCTTTCTTCGGCTCTCTTAAGGTCACTATCTTCATTGTCAGATTCTTCACCTTCAACCAATTCTTCATTTCTTAATCTTTCCTTTTTCTTAATCTTATGGTACAGTTTAGACTTGATTTTCTTAATTCTTTTAGCTTTAACTTCTTCTCTAAACATCAATTCTCTCATAAGCCTTAATTCTTTGGTTCTCTTGATCATTTCAGCTGGTGATAATTTAGCTACTTCGATTTGTTCAAAGGTGGCTTCTTTTTGATCGTCAACCAATGCAGATGCTTCAAGAACACTATTGATCTTCTTTTCGAGTTCGGAACTAACATTAGAACTTTCTTCACTTGGTAAAGAGATAGGGGCACTCTTGTTATTGGAGCTAGGAGCCGCCATGGGGAACTTTAATACTTCAGCACTTCTATTTTGGTTCACGGTATCTTGCCATTTACTAACTTCTTTCCTAGATATTTCATAAGCCATTTTTCTATCATGTCTTTCTTGAATTCTCTTTGGTAATGGAGTAGCCAAAGCTTTTGATTTTTCAGCTTCTTGAGCATCAATTAAAATGGCATCTTGAGATACTGAAGAATCAACAGCTGCCATCATATCAGCCAAAGATAAACCTTGAGCACCGGTTGGAACCCCAAATTCATTTTCAGCCAACTTTTCGGCTACAAGCTTCTTCTTTTCAGCAGCAGGTTTCTTCAATTGAGAAGTTAAACGATTGACTGTATTTTTCAAGTCAATTTCATCATCGTCCTCATTGTCGAAAATATCTTCCGAATCAGATTGGCCATCGCTCTCCTGATCACTTTGACCATCAGAACCTTCTTGATCAGATTCTGATCCAGATTCTGACTCAGACTCAGACTGAGATGATTCCGATTCCCATGCATCATCTAAAACCACTTCATTGCTTTGTTTTCCACTTCTGTTGACCTTTTTCAAGTCCTTCTCATCCATATCCCATGCTTCAGACAACGTGACCAACTGGGTTTCATCAACACTGTCATAAGCTTCTTCTTCAGATTCTTGGTCATCACTATCTAATTCACCTCTTCTCCTTAATCTTTCCTTTTCCTTTTTCTTCTTGGCTTTATCTCTGATTGTTTGGGAAAACTTGGAGTTCAAAACGTCATAGTCATCATCCGAGCCCAAAGCTTCATCCGAATCTAATTCTTCATCTTCAAACTTATCACTTTGTTGTCCTTCCTTAAGAAAACGTCTAGCATCAAGGACACCGTCCTGGACATCCATATCGTCTCCAGATTCATTTTCTGAGCCAGAACCGTTAAGCTGCCTCTCAGCAATCTGGTAAGCATCCAAGATCTTCTTGGAACTTCTTTTCTTGCCCGAAGGCTTGTTCTTCCTGGCCATGATTGAGTGATGAGATGCCTTCAAATCTGAAAATTTGAGATGAATAGCCCGTCACGTGCACCAAAGTCTGGTATATTTTATTAGTATGAGAATAAGATTTATGAGACAGAACACTTGAACAAAATGTACTCGGATTGAGTGAGGTTGATTGTTTCAGATATGAAGTTAATTGTTTCAGATTGACCACTCTGAAACATCTAATTAGGAATGTACTTTCTACTGTGTTTTTTCTACAGTTATTTTCTTTCTTTTCTTTTTTTCCTGATATGTATTAGATGTAAACCACTCACAAAGAGTCTAATCTATCGTTAATCTCCTCCGCAGTTAATTTCTTGAATCTGGGGCCCTCCACAGAAGTACCCTTGAAACCCAACAAATGGTCTTGTGGATCACTGACAATAGCAATATCCAAATTTTCTCCCGTCAATTCTCCATCCACCGATTCTTTTAATGCCAATAATGCCACATGAATAGCATCTTCCAATTCCAAATTCTCATTCCATCTCTTTTCTAAAAATGTCTTTGCCGAGTTGGAAGTCTTACCGATGGCGGTGGCTTTCCAAGGGAAGTAACTTCCTGAAGGATCCACTTGGTATAATTGGAATTGTTCTGAATGTTCATCATAACCTCCCACCAATAACGATACTCCGAATGGACGGATACCTCCAGATTGAGTGGATTCTTGCATCACCTTGGCTATTTCCTGTACCAAGATCTTGACCGGAGGGTACTCATCATAAATTCTCTTGTAGTTGGTGTGGGCCAACTTTCTGGCTTTATCCACAAGTACTCTGAAATCAGGTCCCATGCCCGAATATGACATTCCGATATTTGGCGTGATAAGTTCCACCTTTGATCCACTACTGTTCTTGATAAGCGAAGAGTTGGCTTTACGTTCGGTAGCAAGCACCACTCCATTGGCGGATTTGATACCGATGGTAGTTACACCTTGTTTGACTGCATTCAATGCGTATTCAATTTGGACCAACTTACCACTAGATGTTAGTAGGGAACGGAGAATCGTCGACCTAAGTCATTGGCATGCTACTTACCTTGGCGAGAAGGTTGTTAACGAGAAAGAGTATCTGTCAGCCATGGTAAAGTAAGGGTGTAGTTGTTGTAGTGTTGGAGGTGTTGAATCTTTTGCCTCCGGGAAATGCGACATGCGACATGCGAATGCGACACGGCTGCAAAGGACTAAACAGAGAGCATCAGAATAAGAAGAGAATTAGAATAAAAAGAGAATTAGAATAAAATACGAGAAACGAAGAATCTGTTGGTTTGAAAATGTTGGTGGTATATGGACCATTGAGGATGGAATAAAGTTGAACTGAAAAGAGTGGATCTCATCACTGATTGTTACCCTCACAACAATAGAAAGTCACTAGAGTCCCACCAATTCGTACAAATTAATACAAATTCTTGCTGATTCAAACTGATTCTTCCAAGTTACTATTGTATTGAACAGCCATTCTCACAAAGTAACCTAGGTATTTTAGCGATATAACTTTATTAGGATAAGTCACTATAAAAATGGTAACCTAATATAGAATAGAATAGCAAGTATATAATTTAGAATATTTAATCTATAACCAATATAGGAATCCTTTAAGGTTATATCTCTTTAACCGTACCCAATGAATTAATTAATAATACTTCCAGGGATGAAGCAAAGAAGTAACTAATTGGCATGGAAGGAGGAAGTACACGTACATGGTCATGATGACCGGAATTAAAATCAAAGATTCAATTAAATAGTCTATAAACTTAAATACTTGATCATCCAGGATCAATCTTCTTCTTCGTCGGAATCCACTGGCTTTGGAGTACCCTTTGGAGAACTTAACCATTCAAGGTATCTCAATCTTCTTCTCTCAGTTTGGATCTTCTTCTCATTTCTAGTCAACTTCTTTTTTCTGGTTCTGACCTTGATATTAGCAGGTGAATCGTCATCATCAGCTCTCTTCTTTGGTGCAGGTTCTGGGGCAGGACTTCCTTCAGCAGATTCAGCACCTTGATCATCAAATCTGGCATTATCAACACCAACAGTTCCCTTTTGAACAACCTCACCATTTTCAACGTGCCATTGTTCTGGACACAATGCTCCCACAAATTCATTGTTGTGGGAAATCATCACCACACCTCCAGACCATTCTCTAATGGCAATGGCCAAACCTCCCAATGAGTCTCTATCCAAATAATTGGTAGGCTCATCTAACACCAATAAATGGGGATTGTTCCACATGGCACCAGCAATAACCACCTTAACCAATTGTCCACCAGATAATGAACCCATTGGAGTATGGTCAGCAATATCACCATCCAATCCAACACCTTCGAAATGCTTTCTAATGACTGAAGGGGTCAAATCACGGTACCCCAAACCTTCTCTAGAGGCTTCATGATCATCGAACTTTTGAATCAATTTATCGAATCCATGCTTCAATAATTCTTCCTTTGGAACCCAAGAGTTATACCTTGGTAACCATAATTTCCATTTGATTTCATATTGGTATGATTTCTTCAACTTTTGTCTACCAACAATGGCTTCAATGGATCTAGGACCTCTACCATCATCGATATCGATCTTCTTATCCATTTGTTCCTTTTCTTCATCGGAAAGTTTACGAGATTCTTTCAATAAGACTTCACGATCATCTCCGAATCTATAACGCCATTGTAAATATTGGTTGGCGGTCTTTTCCTTGTGTTGTTCAACGTGTTGTAATGCATGTTGGGCAATGTAACCAATTCTCAAATTAGGATGCTTTTCAACCTTACCCTCTTGTGGAACCAATTCAGCAGTCAACAATTTGATCAAAGTAGACTTACCAGCACCATTTGGACCAAGAATGGCCACACGAGATGATAATGATAAAGAACATGAAACATCCTTCAAAGATGGCTTTGGAGCACCTGGATAACAGAAGGTAACATTGTTCATTCTAGCCACGGCACGAGTACTGGACTTAACACCACTCAAAATACCTGGTGGAGGGAATGCCATCTTAACATTAGAATCAGTCAAGGTATAATAAGATTTACCTTCTGGCTTAACCTTAACAAATTCTGACAAATTACCCTTATAATAAGCCAATTTCTTGTTTTCGTAATGAATAATATCAGTACAAACAGCATCCAAGAAACCGGAATCATGGGAAACAATCAAGGAAGTAATCTCAGTGTTTTCAACCAAATAATCTTGTAACCACTTAACATTGGTAACATCCAAGTGATTAGTAGGTTCATCTAATAATAACACATCGGCCTTCATCAACATAGCTCTGGCCAATTCTAACTTCATTTTCCAACCACCAGATAAAGAACCAACATTTTGTTCTAATCTTTCTTGTGGGAAACCAACGGTAAGTAAAGCTTGAGAAATTTCTTCTCTAGCAACATGAACCAAATCTGGATCGGAAGCAATGAAACCAACCAAATCCATATCAGCTTCAGAACCTTGTAATTTATGCTCAACGAAACAAGTTTTCAATTCATCAGCAGTAGGGAACCCTTCCAATTGACCCTTGGAAATGGCTCTCATCAAGGTAGATTTACCTGCACCATTTCTACCACATAAACCGTATCTGTGACCCTTTAACAATCTAAGCTTGGTCTTGTTTAACAACATTCTTGAACCATAAGCTAAAGAAAAGTCAGCATTAACAATTTCAATGGCACCTTCATATTCTGCTTCAGTTTCAGCCATTTCTGGTTCGAAAAGAGTTCTAAGGTGTAAAACAACCAAATCGGCGTATTTTTGTTGAAGTGGTTGAGCTTCAGTGCTTACTTCAAGTAAATTCAAATATTCTTTCAAACGTTTCCAGTCATTAACATTGGCATCTGATTGTAAGATATGGGCCAAGTATTGAGCACGGATAGAATTGTCCAATTCCAAATCTTGAACAACAGGTTGTAATTCTTCTGGAATATTGTTAGAGTAGAATTCCTTAGCTTGTTCAAGGGTAATTCTTCCATGGAACTTTCCATCAGATTGCTCGTTTTCAGCATCCTTCAAAACATTTAATGCCTTTTCTGCCAATTCTCTGACTTCAGGTAAAGAAGCATTGTTGAAAACCTTCTCAACACCTGGGAGCAAGATTGGAATATAGATTTCGATTTCTCTCTTGTTGTTAACCAATCTAGTCAAGTTCTCAGTAACGGTAACGGTTTGTCTTAATTGATCGTTGGAAGATGAAGACATCTTCAAGGATTTGTCTAAAATTGGTACCAATAAAGACAATGCTGGTTCGGTGACTTCGGCAACGAAAGTGACAGAAGACAAATTCTTGATACATTCAGGAACCTTGTTTGGGTCGGCCAAAGTTTCAACAATCAAGTCATACTTGTTTTGTAAATCCAAATTGTCTAAAACCTTAACGAATTTCTTTAAAGAGATCAAACCTTGCTTGGCCAATTCAGGCTTAAAATCGGTAGCCAAATCGGTCAAGATAGGAACGGCTTGAACGAACTGTAATTCTAATAAATCGGCTGCAACATCCTCAACAAGTTTGTCAAACACACCCAAAGCAGCGAGCTTGGAGTTCCACTTGGCGGAAGACTTCAAGTAAGCCAACACTTCATTCATGACAACTGAACCAAGAGCTTCAGTGGGGAAAATACCGTATAAAGTATCGACGGTAGTCTTAGCGAACTTGACCACGTTCTTGTCTTTGTCAGCAAATGCATCAAAGGAAGGAGCAAAGAATTGTAAGAGGTAACTTTCCTTTGGGGTTTGTCCACCAAACTTGATGGCCAATTGTTGGGTAATCAACAACGCACCTTCCCTTACTAAAGGAGAGTGTTTTGGTTTAGCCAAAGACTTGAGGATTTCATTCAATTTCCACTCATTAATCACATTCAATGATGAATCTTCAGAAATCTTGTCGATGATGATAGAAACCTCGGTTCTGACATCGGCAATCTTAGTACATTGGTCAAGGTTAGTCAAGTTCTCTTGGATAGGGATGTTGGAAACGTTAAGCTTGCTCAAAGCGGTATTCAATGAGGTTAATGAAGCAGTAGATGCGTTGGGGTTTGGGGTGGTTGGAGTAGCAGATCCACTGGTTGGAGTAGAATCCAATGGAGTATTGATTTGAGAATTACCATAACTTCTACCACCTTGATAATTTTGATATCCACCTTGAAAGTTTTGGTATTGACCCTGATCTTGAGGAATAAAAGGTGGTGCCAGGCTTCTATAACCGAAGCCCTTGGGCTTGCTATTACTCTTTTGAGACTTCAAGAAGTCATCAAAGGACTGTTTTGACATCTTGGGATAAGTAAAGCTAATAGAAAAATTTTCCCATTGGTTTGCGCATCGCATAAACGTGCTGATGAGATGGATGATAAAATGCGGGACTGTAGGAATGAGTAAGATAAGCGAGCTCATATGATACCAATAAAATACAATATCCAAGTAAAGAAAGGATAGATAGATTATATGGTAAATATAGATAGTAAATATAGGATTGATAATATAGATAGTATAGATAGTATAGATAGCATAAATAGTATAGATAATATAGATAGTATAGATAGTATAGATAGTATAGAGAGTATTAATAGTATAGATATTATAGATAGTATAAATAGTATGTCTAGTATAAATAGTAAATATAATATAGATAGTATATGAGGTTTATAATGCATGGAAATTACTTAGATGAATAAGGATGGTTCTCAGTGACTAGGGGAAGAGAATAGGTGGCGGATTCTCCCTGGGCTGAGCAGTGGTTTGCCTGGGCTGCGAATTTATGTACTAAGATGCCACCAGTGTGGAACTTGGGATGGAATTTCATATTTGTGGAAGTAGAGAATTCCATATTTCTGGAAGTGGAGAATTCCTAAGATGATTGGAATGGTTGTTCCTTAGAATTAGTGGTTGCTTCTTAGTAGTTGTTTCTTAGTTGTTTCTTAGTGGTTTCTTAGTTGTTCTTCTTTAGTGAGTTCCTTAGGGTTATGGATGACTTTTATGATATTAATCTATCTTGCTGGATTCGGTGATGACAATTTTATTAGAGATATCCACTCTCAACACTTGACTTGGGGTGTTATAAAGTAATTCGTAGGATGCTAGGATATTCTCTTGGGTGTTGGTGGATTTTGGTGAGCTGAGTGGCGATGACTTGTCGTTGGACCATCTGTCAAAGGTTAACTCCTCGGTAACATCCAGGTGCTTCATCATGAAATTGCGATTGAATGAGTTTAATTCCTTACATTGAAATACTCCATCTTCGAGAGTTATCTGGTATACCTTGATCAATATGTTATCCTGTAGAGAATTTAACACTAAGCCAAATTTCCTGGTTTTGCTATGACCCTGTAATTCAACGAGCCCTGAAGATTGAATCTGGGACTTTGCATTACCGAATTTTATTATTTCACTTTCCATGGTATTATTGGCTTCCACAGTAAGATTAAATACTTGGCCATTACTTTGAACAGCTAAGAAAGTACCCCGAGAATCTTCAATGGAAATTCGATGAATATTCACTAGCTTATCGGGAGAAAGGGAATCTATTAATACATCTTTGGAGAAGATCTTTTTTTTGGCATGCTTATCAAACACTTCAATTCTGTATTGTTCATGGATCGAAGTGAAATGAACCTGAACTTCTTCATCTTCAAAAACCTTTTGATGGCTCATTTTGTCGTCTTTAGAAAATGGTTTCTGATCAAGTGGACCCACCACTTCATCCACATGATCCATGATTTCTGTTTCAGTGTCGCTTTCGTAAGGTCTTTGAATAATTTCGTCCTTGATCTGATTTCCAGTAAATTCATGTTCATTGTAAAAGTTGACATTTTTGATATTTTCAAAATCAACGTAATCTGGATCTTCAGAATCAAAATATTGAGCGGTAACAGAATTCTGTTTCTTTGAATTTCGAGGAGAAAGATTCAACATATTCCGATCATTAAAATCGAAATTGCTATCGAAGTTGTCTTCAAGATGAACCAAAGAATCCAATTCGTTTCCTTCTGGCATGCCTATGTCTGGTATTCCAAGGTAATTGGTGGTTTTGGCTGAAGGGATCTTTAATAGTTGAACTATCTCTTTCATTGATTTGTTGAGTTGTAATCTAGATTTCTTGATCACCAGAAGATCTACATCTGGAATGTCTGAAATTTCCAAGTTTTCTGGTGGTGGTGATGATGATGGATTTTCTTCGCTATTGGATTCCTGTCCTGGTTTAACTTGACCAAGTTGAACCTTTAAATCATGATTTTCCTGGTGCAATTTCTTGATGTGATTCTTTTGTTTATCACTTACAATTTTCAACGAATTGAGCTCATATTGAAGTTGAATGATCTTGTACTTCATCTCAGACTTCTCCAAATTGGTCATGATCTTAAATCTCTCAAGATTAGTGAACTCAGATGTGAGATAATTGATCACTCCTGGCAATGAATAATTAGCCAGAGAGTTTTGGTACGGTGGATGTTGACTCTGTTGGGACTGTTGGGACTGCTGGGACTGCTGGGACTGCTGGGACTGCTGGTTCAGCCACTGGGCCTGAGGGGTACCATTGGAGGGAACCTTGCCAGCAGGCTGTAATTTGGAGGAGTTCATGGCAATGGTATAAATTGGGTGGTATGTGTTATTGTCGGTAAAAGGCGATCTGGGACATGTGATGTTGGGTCATATGATCAGATGGGCGAGGGGATGAACAGAGAGGTAGAGATGGTCCAAGTGACTACAATGGTGATGAAATATCTGCGACGGAGAGATCCGGAATGGAGAGATCCGGGATGCAAAGATACGGTAAGGAAAGATACGGGATGTGTTAATGATTAATATACAAAAGCTTGGAAAGGATCCGGAGTCCAGTGCTAACTTTAGTGGGTAGGTGAGTTCTTGATGGTCATCAAGTTTAGTTCTTCTTTGAAGCCCAGTCGTTTAAGCCATATCTGTTTCTGGCGATTTCAATGGCATAGAATTGGATTCTGACGGCGAAAATAGTACCATCTTGAGAGTATTCATCGGAAGCTTTGGTTCTCAATAAAGTTCCGAAATTGTAGTCTTCAATCTCCTTGAACTTTTCACAGAAAGTTCTCCATTTGGCCTTACCCAGTGGACTCTTCATATCAGCTTCGCTGATCACGGAAACGTTGGCTGGCTCCTTGAACTCTGGGAAGTCTGCCAATAAGTTCTCGAAAATGACATCATCGTATTGGGTCAACTTCAACTTGGAGCCGGGGATTTTTTCCAATAAGCCCCAGTAAGCTTCGGCTTGCATGACTGCCTTGACGGCAAATTGTCTTTCGATATCTTCTAAGTTTTCTGCTGTTTCTGCTTTGAATGGAGTAGCCATGATGGATGTAGATGAAGCTGATACTGAAGATGGCATTGCTCAGGCTTTTAAATTTTTCAAATTACTGGTAGGGGGACGACCCGAACTTGGTAAGAAGGTAAAAGAAGGTAAAAGAAGGTAGAAGAAGATTGAAGAAGTATAACTAAAGTCAACTTTGTCATGACTTCAATTATTATTCACCTCATTAATGATCCACTTTGCTTCTCTATCTCCACTTTCAAATGCCCCATGGACGCATCCAGCACCATCTGCGATGGTATGCTCACCTGCGAATCTTACTGCTCTTTCATAAAGTCCACAATTATCATATTCTCCACATAATTGGATGATCAAGTCGGATGCTTGATCTCCAACGTGTAAGGCAGAATATGAACCTCTTATGTAGGGATTTTGCGTCCAATTGGTGCAAATGACGTTCATGGGGTCGCTTATTTCTTCCCCTTCCACCACCAATTTCTGTAGCATGGGTTTGAAATAAGTCCATGCTTGTTCAGGATGTGCTTCAAGATATTCTGTTAAAGGAGCTTGGGTTAAAATAACAAGGCTGCTACCCTTTTCTATCGAGTGTGATGTGCCGAAATTGCTTATATGACAGTAATATGTGAATGATTCTGGAAGGGTTTCCAATGGACCTGGTAATCTATTGTCAGCATTAGGAAGAATATCGAATCTATCAGCTGTAACATCCCACCAAATTTTATCAAATTCAAAAATGACCTTACCCAATGCACCAAAGTGTATACTTGCCAATGCATCACTTACCCTCGATGGAAGTGGTGGACTCCAAGTTATTCCATATGGATGTTCTTGCGGTAATTGAAGTATACTTTGAGGAACTGTCACAACCACATAATTACATTCAATGATATCTCCATTTTTTAATTCAAGAGAGATTTTCTTAGAGCACTTTTTTCCTGAGTAATCAATCCTATTAACTTGTGTTTGAAGCAATATTTGCTGCTGTGGAATGATACTGGATAATTTATTGATGAGAAAATCGTAGCCTTTAACATTAAAGAGATTTCTTCCTTGGTGATCGATGTCAGCATACTTGGCACTTATATCTTCCCAAGGGATTCCAAACCATGTCTCAAAGTAGGACATTTTCCGGGTGACTAGTTCTTCTTGTTCTGGAGTTACAGAGTATCCATATTGATCGAAAAACTTTCCCACGATCTGTTTCAAGGAGATATCCGGTTTCTCCAATTCAGACATGTAATATAGCTCGATAAACTTTTCGATATCTTCAATGACTCCTTGAAGTTTAAGCTGGGATGAATCGATGGCACCATTGTGTTCTGAGCAGTACATTTTGGATGGTTTATCATCATAATAAGAATCCTTCTGGAAATTGAAATAATCATCATCTTTGGCTTCAATGGCCTCGAGTAGTACTGGATTGGTCAAGGAGTCATGGAACCAAGAAGCTCCTAAATCATAAACATAGCCAAGTTTACTCAGAACTCGATCTGAATGAATACGACCTCCAATGCGATCTTGAGCCTCAATGATCAACAAATCCTCAGGTTTGAAAGGAGACCCATCTTGTGTGATTAGCGTATGGGCGGTCTTCAATCCGGATACACCCGCACCAATAATGGCCACTTTTGTAGTGTGAATCATTTGTCCTTCTCAAGGTGAAGGTGGACGAAAATGGTTGGTTTTGCGACTATTGTTGTAAAACTGTATCTCATCTACAATATGGTCAAAAGCAACAGAGCAAAACGGGGGCCAACAACAAATGGTTACGAATGAAGTTCTTGTGACATTTTGATATGAGTTTCAATCATAGAACATATCTGAGTCACTTGGTAAGGTTCAAAAGATAATCACCATGAAATTCTATGGAGATTGGCTCATTTGGGGGCTGAGATAACGATTGTTTCGTGCAGTTGATGAAGATAAGCCAATTGAAATTCCATGAATAGTTTCTAATGAAGTATTGATTATGATGGCTAAACTGTTCAACATTTCCTGAATACTTCTTGGTGTTTCTAAACAATTGTGGTGAAGTTTTACTGTACTGTCAAATACACTAACTATTGCAACAAGGGGCCATGTGTGAGTCTTAGAGTTTGGATTCATTAGGTGATTTGGACTAGAGCGGCTCTACCATTGATTTGAAGCGGTTACAGTGATTGAGAGAGTTGGGGAGTATTAAAGAAAATCCCGACCTTTAAGCTTTTGATTTCATTGGTAATGGTTTCATTGGTTTAATTCAATACATCCCGGTGTTTCGCTCTTCGCCAGATCCTAGATCCACAGATGCTACAGATTGCTATCTATTTTGTATTCTCGTTCCTATTCATGATAATGCTATAATCCCAACAACTCCCGAACATGTTGTCTGATCTGTCTGTCATACTCCTCCCGGTCATCTCTCCACAACTTGCAAGCATCAATATTGGCACCACTCTCGGGATTTGGCTCCGCCAACATCGAAACCACACTAAGCAAGATCTTTTCGATACTTTGCACTGGAGACCACCGTTCTTCAGGTCTTTCATATTGGTTGGGGTCTTCCCCTGGTGGATGCAAGATTGAGATACAAACAGTCCCATCTTCATAAACGTTTGGATGCAATAATGGAGGATCAAACTTAAGTGATGGTGGACCCAATGGATAATCTTTAGGAAACGTCAAGATTGCTGGAAATACTCCATTTTCATATGGAGTGTCTGATGGACCTTCTAATAAGCATTCCCATACAAACAAGTTGTTTTCTGTGATTGGGCCAGCAAGAATTCCCGGGGGTGGATCTCTGGAGAGTTGTTGGAACTCTTTCAAGAGTCTCTTTTGGGCGGTGCTACGTGGCATTAATTCGCTCCCGTTTTAACCTTCTAGATCTTAACCTAACCCGATTGTCGCCGCTTATGAATCGGGGTTGGGGGTGAGGATTATTTGGGTCACGTTCCATGCCACGTGACTACTTTTTGGTTGTTGGGGAATGTTCCACCGTATGCCTGATCTGTTGAAAGAATCAGTTTTAACCACTACAGGTGACAATCCCCAAAAAAAAAGCAATGTCACAAGCCTTCGTTGCCAAAGTTAAAAACGTGTTAAGTGGAGACACTTTGGTTTTAGTGCCTTCTAAAACCACTCAATTTCCAGCTCCAGAGAGAGTTTTAACTCTCTCGTATGTTAAGCTGGACGACAGATGGGAATCGAAGGAATTTTTAAGAGAATTGTTGATTGGAAAGGAAATCAAATTCAAGGTCCACCATAAGAGCGCAGGAGGAAGAGAATTTGGAGACATTCAAGCTCCAATTTTCAAATCTCTTGCTGCTTACTTATTGGAGCATGGAACTGTCAAATTGAAGGATAATTTCTCCGAGGATGAAGGAGATATCTATTATGATCTCAATGAAGCTCAACAAAAGGCTAAGTCCACCAGTGTTGGAGTTTGGGGCTCCTCGAGCCCAATTGAGGTGGTGCCTTTCACAGATGCCATTATCAGTAAATCTGAAAAATCCCCATTGAAGGTGATTGTTGATAAGGTAATCAGTGGTGATAGAGTTATGGCGAGAATAATCATCAATAAATCTCAGCATTGTATCACACCATTGTTGTTGGCTGCAATTAAAGCTCCAAGAACCGATGATGTGAATCAAGCTGCCAACATTACCAAGGTGGCTCAACAGGCTAAAGCATTTGTCGAAGATAAGTTCATGACCACCAAGGCTGAATTAACTGCTTCCATTGTTGGTGAAAGTCAATCCGGTGTACCAATTGCTCTTTTCTACCATCCTTCAGGTAACAATATCCACGAAAAATTGTTGGAAAATGGATTCGGTGAAATTGTCGACTGGCAATCAACTATGATTGGTTCTGATAAGATGCCAGGATTAAGAAAAGCTGAACAAACTGCAAAGGCTTTAGGTAGGGGTTTATTCACCAATGTCACCTCTCGTCCTGCCGTCAAGGTTTCTGCTGGTTCATCCTTGAAGCCAGGAGCTACTGTTGAAAATGTTCAAGTTGTTCGTGTGATTGGAGCTGATACTTTGGTTCTTAACATTTCATCTGATGAAGAAATAACTGTACAGTTGGCCTCCATTAGAGCTCCAAGACCAACTGATAGAACAGTCACTAAAAATGAGCAACAACAACAATCATTAGTCGCCACTGCTCGTGAGTTCGTCAGACATCAAGTTATTGGAAAGTCTGGTACTTTGTACATTGATGGATATAGAACTGAGAATAAGGAACTTGGTTTTGACGCCAGATTCCTTGTCAGTTTCAAGATTAACGGTTCAACAGATTTATCTGAATTAATCGTTAAGAATGGTTGGGGTTCTGTAATTAGACACAACAAAGCTACATCCCATGAAAGATCATTGAATTGGGATAAACTCCTTGAATTGGAAGAGGAACAAAAGAAAATTGGTAAAAAGGGTATTTTTTTCAATGGTGACATCAGTAAAGTTTTAACTGTTGGTACCAGAATTATTGACGCTTCTGAAAATGCTTCCAAGGCTAAGACCTTCTTAAATGGGTTCAAGCAAAAGGGCAGAATTTCTGGAGGATATCATGTTGAATTTATTCCATCTGCTAATAGAGTTAAGTTGTTCAATCCAAAAGAAGGACTGAAATTAACTTTGATTTTGGGTGGATTATCTAATGACAAATCTGATGCTTTGGGTGATGAAGGCTTGAAATTAATGAACAAGAGATTCTTGCAAAGAAGTGTTGAATTTGAAGTTTACGACACCGACAAGATTGGTGGATTTGTTGGAAACTTGTTTGCCACTGGTAGCTCGTTACATCCAGTCCAAGTAACTTTGTTAGAACAAGGTTTGGTGAAGGTACATGACTATGCTATTAACTCCAATCCTTATGCTACTGAATTAATCAAGGCACAAGACTCTGCTAAAGCAGGTAAGAAGGGTGTATGGAAGAATTACGATGCTGCAAAGGAACAAGAAGAAGTTGCCCGTGCAGCAGGTCAATTGTATGAACTCAATCTTGAAGCATCTAAGCCAAAATACTTTGATATTGAAGTGGTTGATATTGATGCTGAGGGGGTGATTTCCTTCCATCATTTGGACGCTAGTACTGTCAATAAATTCACTACCTTCAAGAAGGAGTTCAATGACTTCCATGCCAAGCTTCCTTCAGCCAGTAACACTTCTGTGGATTTGCCACATAACTTAACCAGACCTCCAAAGAAGAATGAATTGGTGTCTGCTAAATTCTCTGAAAACGGCAAATATTACCGTGCTCGTGTTATTAACTTTGACAAGGCTTCCAACAAGTTTGAAGTGAAGCATTTGGATTTCGGTAACGTCGACAAGGTATCGTTGACATCATTGCGTGCCCTTCCACCAAAATTCTCCAGCTCTGCATACCCTGCTTTTGCCCACACCACCAAATTGCAAAACTTGAGACTCCCACCATCTAAGCCAACTGATTACTTGACTGATGCTTTGTATGCTTTGGAAGATCTTACTTTTGATAAAAAGCTCGTTCTTAGTGCATTACCAGCGGTCGAAACCGAGTTCCAAGGTATTTTGTATGATTCTGAACAATCTTTGAAAGATGCTTCCTACACCATCAACAAGCAGTTGGTTCAAGATGGATGGGGAGTGGTTGACACCACAAGTGTTTCTCCTTCGGCCAAGGACTACGTTGCAGAGCTTTTGAAGGTACAAGCCACTGCTCATTCTTCCCATTTGGGATGCTGGGAATTTGGAGACGTTGCCTTTAATGACGAACCACTCTAGTAAAGTCAGAATTTAAGACAAAATTCAAGACAGAGCCAAATAAAAGAGAGTCAAATAAAAGATCCAAAATAAAAGAAGATCCAAAAAAATCATATTATAAAATTACATAATTAATCTTCAACTTGTCAATTACTGTAGACAATCACAATATTTATGATATTTATGATATTTACAACATCCCCTTCACTAACCTAATTAAATGTTAAGTGGTCTTGTGCTTTCTAAGAAGTACAAACCTACTTTTGCTTTTACTTTATCTTGAACCTGTTAAGATTTAACCTCCAAATTTCTCTCGTAAAGGTGGCTGGTTCGATTTCACCAGTCTTCTATACGATAGATATTTCCAAAGTCAGATAATTATGGTAAAGAATTAAATTTCTTTATGAGTATTGTAGTATGGTTTAACTTTCTATAAGTGCTTAACTATTCTATAAGCAGAAACAGTTACAGAAACAATTACAGAAACAATTAATATAGCAAATGAAGGTAGAAAGTTACAGAAACAGACGAAAAAGGTAGGGAA
Source organism: Suhomyces chickasaworum (assembly GCA_030568495.1). NCBI lineage: Eukaryota > Fungi > Ascomycota > Pichiomycetes > Serinales > Debaryomycetaceae > Suhomyces > Suhomyces chickasaworum. The sequence continues at coordinate 31,047 of JAJMGF010000037.1, forward strand.
AATACCAAAAGTACCAAAAATTATTTGTTAAATTAAGATAACTCAGAAATACAAATATTCTCTCCTTCTAGAATTGAATCCCAACTAAAGAAAAGGATTATGTTTATTATAGTTTCATTTCATTTGGTGACAATTCAGACAGGGTTAATTTATGTCGTATAAATCTGTTAATATTTCAGTCCTCACAAGAGAGACATCCACATTTTGGCTATGACGCGGCACAGACCGTAGCTACTTCTAAGACTAATGGCAAATTGATATTTGAGACATTATAGACATTAGAGACATTAGAGACATTTGGAAGATGTTGATAACTTTGGAAGTTGTTAACTTTGTCCTTGATGGTTGGACCTTAAAAATTCTAACCCTTTTGCCATTGGCTTTGCGGTCACCTTATCTAATCGTATAGTGCCAATGTTCGAGATCCTTCTTAAAGGCGTGCGCCGTCCAAGCCACACGACAAAACGTTGAGATTTTTCATTCTCGCCCTTACTATCACCACCATCACCACTACCACTAAACAATGAATCCAGCTGTCACCAACTTGGGCTTGATGCTCGTAATGATGCAGGTCTCCAGAAGATTGGACTTGGAAAACCCCGACATTTTGTTCTATGTTAGAGTATTCTACTTGTCTTGTCAAGCCATCGCTTTGGGTCTGTACTTGTTGACCAGATTCAAGATCACCTCTAAAAATGATTTGACCACTTTGAAATACGTGGAGCCTGCTAATGCTATGTCAGGAGAAACCAAGCCAAAGGCTGTGGTCACCACTGTTCGTGATTACGATTTGAAGCAAATCGACTCTCAAATCAAGAGTGTCTTCACCTCATTAGCCATGATGGGTTTCATGCATATTTACATGAAATACACCAACCCATTGGTCATGCAATCTGTTTCCACCGTCAAGGGTGCTTTGGAGGCCAACATCGTCAAGATTCACCTTTTCGGTACTCCTGCTACCGGGGACTTGAAGAGACCTTTCAAGACTGCTCCTGGTTTCCTTGAAGCTTTCACCGGTGGTGCTGCTGACGTTAAGACTGACAAGTCCACTGTCGAGAGCGTTGAAGCTTCTGGTACTGGTGGTATCAAGGAAGATTAGTTTATCCACCTAGAATTATATACTTTTCAATTGATACATATTAGAATCTTGTAAATGTTTAGAAAATACTTGAATTAATCCAAAGGACATAATACATCAATTTCAAAGAAAAATCTAGAGTCTTGACTCATACTGAGATGGTTTCATAAATGGCTTAATCAATTTGGCTTAATCAATTTGATCTATCCTCTAGATATTATTGGTATATATACAGATTTATTCTATTCAATTCGGTCTTTGCTCATGATATAGAAGGGATTGTGACCTTTGACCTAGACAGAGAGATAGATGTGCTTGGCTAAATAGGAAATATCTGTGATTAGCTTAATAGATCATTGGCATTAATTGATGGTTTCCGGTTCCACTAAAATACACTCTTGCTCTTTACCTCTAACAAAACTGATGTTATCCAATAATTTGGCACTTCCGGCCAATTCCTTAACTCCCCAATCCCCTTTGGCAAATATTTCAGGAACCACCTTAGTCAAAGGCTCAATAAGTCCCTGGTGAAGTTCGTTGTATTGGTTTAATTCTGCCATGGAAAATTCAGATTCCATCACCTTCTGGAAGTATTGTTGGATCCATAACGGGAGATAATTCTCCTCATCTCCATCTTCATCAGAAACTGTTGAGAGGTAATGATGTCTGTTGTAGCATCTGATCAAATATAATAGCCAAATCTGATCTTGAAGCTCGTTTTCAAGAATAGAATCGTAGCTGGTTGCTCCCAATGATACCAATAATGCCTGGCTCAATTTTGTATCTCTTTTGTAGACGTTTTTCAAAGTAATGAACCTAGCCTTGTTTTCAGGTTGAGAAAGAAGCGACTTTTCAATGATCTTAATCTTTTTGATGGCTCCAGTCATGATTTGCTTTTGAGAATCAACGTATATCTTTATGGATGGATTTTCCAAATCGGACTTGATTGGTGCAATGAGGTTGTTTTTTGCTTCCAATGCATTTCTAAGTTGATTAAGACCAGCCAACTTCATTCTGAGGGTGATACCTGATTCCCAAGGATTTTTCACTAAATATTGGAACACTTGGACCAAATTCTCAGGTAAATTCGCCTTAGTAATGAAGAATAAAAGTCCATCTTCAGGCTTGTGTTTATATTCGATTCCATTGGATCTGACCACAGATGTAGTATAATCATCAATTGAGGGCAAAGTAATATTGTTACGGTTCAATTCTTCAATGATAGTTGGAGGGATTTTGATCTTTAATGCTGCGGAATCAGCTAGGTTATCTTGTGTGCAAAATCCATAGGCTAAAAGAAGCTCTTCATTACCTTTCATACCGTAATTGTTGAATAATTCATTTCCATTGGATATTGGATCATTAGATTTAAAAGTGAAAAAATTATCTTTGACTTCCCAATCTACCTTGGCTTTTCCATTATGATTCAAGAGATCAACTATTGGTAAGAGCATTGCTTCATCTTGTTTGTATTCTAATTGGGTTGAATCTTTCAATAAATAAGCAGGAAATGATCTTGATTTCAAGATTAATGAAGCCCATAAATAATTAGGGAAACTGGTCCAATTGTCGATATTTTCATTGTTAATGAAATAATTGAAAATATCATCATCAGTATAAAATTTATTCTCATAGTAAAATTTCATATTGATAAAATGATCTTGGGGTTTTTCAATCAGTTCTGGTAAAAGATTGATAAGTTGCCACCATTCCTCAATGATATGAACCATATTACCTCTTAATGATTCTCCAAGGTTGGTACCTTTAAGGAGACTCTTGTGTGTACTTGGCCAAGTGAATGGTGAGTTAATTTGCTTCAAATTTGGTAATAACTCGAGGTAGGGCTTAAAGAATGATTTGCCAATCCGTCCTGTAGTTCTCTCTCTAGTTAAGTAGAGCTTAAATACTGAATTAATATTGGAAGTTTGAGAGGAAATCTCTTCGAATGATTGAGATTGTTCATCAAAACTTTCAATGGCGGTTTTCAATGACAAAACCAAACTAATTGGAAGCTTAATTTGAGGATCAGTTGATGAAGAAGATGTGGAATTCTCGTAGATTCCTCCAATACAATTTGGGGATACTTGTTTGAATTTTAGGTCAGGTGATAAGACTGTACCATTTTCCACCGCCCAGTTAATGAGCTGGTCGATTTTGTTAGAAGACATTTGGGATATTCTGATTAAATTTGGTGATGACTATTCGGGGTTGAATTTGGTAGTAATAGAAGCTGGTAGAATACTGGAATATTTGGTCACGTGACTTCGAAAACAGGAAATTAGAACTAATGAAAAGTCCACCTAAAACAATCAATGACGGAGTGAAAGGAATCCTGGTGATTTGTGGCTTGAAAGAGAGATGATTTGACTAATTTTTTTTAATTTTATTCCCATAAATCATCGATTTTTAGTGAATAATTCCCAATAAATACACCGAAAATTGACCATTTCACTCAAAAAAAAAATACATACCGAATAATTTCAGTCTTTCCAAGCAATTAATATTGTCCCAAGAAGTAATTATCACCATTTGGTCCATCTACTATGGATATTGTTCAAGTTAACTACACGTGATGGTTTATTGGTAAGAGCACTACCAAATCCCCATATGAGCAAAAAATCACCTGGTATTCCACCCACTACATCATGCTTTCAAGATTTTCAATTTCTACAGTGGCAAGGACCACTGTGCCAATGTGGAATGTGTCCCGTGCTGCAGCCACTCGTTCATTTCATGTAAATTTCACCAAATTTGAAGAATCCAAACCCGAAGCCCTGGAAGCCCCAAAAAAGCGGCCTTTGAGTAGAGTTGCAGTTGGAGCTTCATCTGGATCCAAAAAGTATGCTGGTGGAAACAGTATTGAGTTCGCCTCATGGAAGGCTGTTTGCTTACTCCTTGTGGTGGGAGGAGGTTTCACTTATTGGTTCTCCAAAGAAAAAGAACGGTTAAGACTTCAGAAAGAAGTGGAGAGTAAGAGAGGTTATGGAAAGCCACTTATTGGAGGACCTTTCAAGTTGATTGATACAGAGAACCAACCTTTTACCCAAAATAACTTGAAGAATGATGAAAAGAAGTTTTCTATACTTTATTTTGGTTTCACACATTGTCCTGATGTTTGTCCTGATGAATTGGATAAATTAGGAGAGATGTTAGAGGAATTGAACAAGTCAAAGATGGAATTACAACCTGTGTTTATTACTTGTGATCCTGCCAGAGATTCTCCTGAGATTATTAAGCAATACTTGGAAGATTTCCATCCATCTATTGTGGGATTGACTGGAACTTATGAAAATGTTAAGAATGCTTGTAAGCAATTCAGAGTTTATTTCTCTACTCCTCCAGATGTTAAACCAGGCCAAGATTATTTAGTTGACCACTCTATCTTCTTTTACTTGATGGATTCTGAAGGTAATTTCGTGGATGTCATTGGTAGAGAAGCTACTGCCGAAGAAGGTGTTGAAAAGATCAAGAAACATATCGATGCATTCATTCCCCAAGCTGAAAGAGATGCTAGAAAGGAATCATGGTTGGGATTCCTCTACAAGTAGTAACATCTATCACGAGATAGATCGGATTAGATTAGCATATTCAAATCAATTGTACATAGCTCTGTAAATATTACTTAATGAGTCTTCTGTAGCCTCCACAAGCACGACATTCTTTCTGAAGCTCGGCAATAGATTCTTGATCCTTCAAAGGATCTTGTGATTCCTCCGGTTCTGGCCATGATAAAAGTTCATTGGTGTAATTGGGCTTGTAATCCTGAGGAAGGATCTCCAATCTCTTACCGTATTGAGTGACTTTGTTCCAATCACGGTGAACATTGTAGAGTGAGTCTGAAAAGTAGGCAAAACATCTTTCGAATTTCTTGCTGTTCAACGGAGACTTCATTTGAGGTTTGAAATCGCAATATTCTGTCCAAGCTTGTTGTGGTTGAGCAATCACATAATCGGTGGCCTTCTTGATGGCCTTCAAGAATCTTTGAAGTTTTTCAGAATTGGCAGCAAGGAACTTATCATTTGCAATGTATAAGATTGTACAGAAGCAACAACAACCCAAATCGGCCAATTTATCGATTCTCAACATTTTGGCTTCTGAAATTGGTCTTCCTTGTTGCTTGAGGTAATCTTCAAGTTCAACTTGTTGGATACATTCAATGCCGATTCCGGCATCGATCTTTCCTTCAATCAAGCTCTTGGCCACATTCATGCCACACCTGACGGTGGTATAGTCATCTGGAGTCATTCCGTAATATTTAGTCAACTCATCCACTTGGATCTTTCCGAATTCTCCCACATATCCGATTCTCTTTCCTTTCAAGGAAATAAACTGTTCGGTGACTCCAGAACCCTCTAAATAAAGCAACCCAGTGAAAGGTTCATCAAGAAGAGATCCGATAGAAGTTACTGGGAATCCTCTAGCTTTTGCAGCCAAGGTATGAACCATTGCTTTCAATCCCATATCGATCTTACCAGAGCCGATAAGTTCGGTGACATCAGAGGGGTTGGAAGGCTCTAAGATGGAGATATCAAGGTCTTGTTCCTTGAAGTAGCCCTTGGTAGAAGCTAAGAAAATGGGAATATGGTAGGGAGTAGCTTCCCAATTGAGACAGAAGGAGATTTTGTGAGTGGTCATGATAATGAAGATTGTTTAGAGAATTTTTGGATAAAAAGGTAACTGAAGAAAGAAGGAATGGAAGGGATTTGGACCTCTATTTAAGCTGAGCAAATTGGTTCACATATGACTTGGCCGGGTTAATATCTTCCCCTAAAGCGCAAAAGGGTAAAAGGGCTAAAGAGCAAAAGAGAGCTAATGGGTTATGGATTTTGCATGTTGTAGAGGAAACATTAGCAGGTTGAGGTGTAAGTGTCAGTCAATTTTGCATGTTGAGGGGATAGATCAAGGGTACTTTCGCAGTTTGAAGTATAAGTGCATAGAGATTTGGAACCATAATCGCATTCAGTACGCCAAATCGTGTATCATAATATAATCCAAATTAGGGAGTGTTCAACATCCAATAATATTCCCGACACACGGGGTTTAATATTAAGGAGGCGGAGACTGATAAAAAGGGAAAAAGGGAAAAAGGGAATAAGGGAAAAATGATTGCTACAAAGTATAATTGTAGGGTGAGTTTACAGTTAAAATGTAAAAGGTAAAGATTGGGGTGAATGCGATTTCTTCATTTCTTTATTAATTAATTCTTATCTCTAATTCTAAATTGAGTGGTAATTATTAAAAGATATTTCTAATTAATTAGTTTATGAAAGGAGAGATGATTAATGGTGATGTTTTAGTTAATTGGTCTAATTAAAGGATTATTCAATTTATCCTAGGAAGAGTGAATTATTCAATGGTATCAAATATTTATTTAAACTTCCAGAAATTCCAGAATCAAAAGAAAAAGAATTAAAAGAATTAAAAGGTTGAATAAGACTCTGATTGCATTGACTCTAATTACTCTCCATATATTTAATCATTGGATTGGTGCTATAAAATTTAATCTTTGATTGGTCCTCTATATTTAATCATTGGATTGTCTAAACATTCTCTATATCTTTGATCTTTTGGTCCTCGTTATACTCAAAACATCCATCAAAGAACTCAAACTCCAAATTCAACGCTTTCTGAAATACCTGTTCACATAACTCTCGGCAGTTGTCATCAACCACACGGTTCACTTCGGATTCTAAGAATTTGGTCCATTGCGAAAAGGCTTCTCCACTATGTAACATTATCCATTCAAGGTGTTTATATTCCAAATGGTTGGATATGGTACAGTTTTCAGCCCAGTCAAGATAAACCTTTTCCATAACGTACATCATGGTAATCAATTCAGGGTAAGTTTGGAGAGAAAGAAGGTAGTTGATGTAGTGACTTACTTGAGGAAGCTGAGGTGGGGTGGCAGATGCCATTAAGGGTAATTCATGGATGATGTTAGGATGAATTTGGGCCAAAACCGTGTGGAAGTAGTCATTTTCATTCGAGCTTAAGAAGCCAATTTGCTTGCCAATTACTATGGCAGAGCTGGGTTTGTCACAAAGAGCCAAAGATCTACCCAAAATAGTCAAGCTGGCGTTGAAAAATGCCAAATCTTGGGTTAAATAAGTGAAAAGTATCGAATCTGATAAGCTTCCATCACATAATTGCAGGGTAAGTGGGTGGGTGGAGGCAGAATTAAGAGCACTTTGATGGATTTTTAGTTGATCTTGAACGAATGGCATAATCGATCTAATTAGATTAATTGGATTTATTTGGTTTTGGAAAGTGGTTCTTGTAAGTGAAGATGGAAGTGGTGATTGATATGGCGGAAATAGGATTACGACATTTATTCGCATACCATATGCGACTAAAAGGCGATGGATCTCGGAGTCCTGATAATACTTGATGAACAATTAAGGAGACCAATTCACCACAAATCTCCATTAAAATCAGGCTTGTTATGCTGGAATTAGAGAAGAAACGTTCCTGGTCTTCCCAGACTTCTGTGGTGAAAGATACCCCCAATTCTAAACCCCATTGGCCTAAAGGTTTAGCTTGGGCCTACAAATTGGATGGTTTGGGGGTAGAATCTAGAGGAATTGAAAGAATGGATCCAGAAGAACGCCATTGCACTCGGAGAGGTCTTGTTTGGAACCTTGTTCATATCCTAGGGCTCTGGTATGCGGGATGTGGTGGCTTGACCTCGATGTCGTCGTTCTTCCTCGCATCTTTGGTGTTCAACTTGAACAACCAACAGCTGTTGACCAGTGGACTAATTGGTATGTTGGTGGGGTGCTTGGTGCCGGCTTATTGTTCAACCATGGGCCCCAAGTCGGGGTGTCGGCAGATCGTGGGAGCCCGGTTGCTCTTTGGGCCGTGGGGTGTGAGGTTTGTCTCGCTAGTGTGTGTGGTTGGAGGGATTGGATGGTCGGTGGTGAATGCAGTTTTAGGAGGTGAAGTGCTTAGTGGTTTGGGACCCAATGTGCCCACGGCAGCAGGAATTGTGGTGATCACCGTGGCCAGTACCATAGTGGCGATTTTTGGAATCAAAGTGTTGCTCAAATTCCAAACCATCACTTCAATCCCGGTGTTTGTGGGATGTATTTTGTTCTATGTGGTGGTGGGTCAAAAAGTGACATATTTGAAGGATTCTGACATGATTTTGAAAGCACAGAATATTGATCTGGCCACAGGGACCGGGAATTGGCTTTCTTTCTTCACTCTTGGCTATTCGGTCACTGCTACTTGGGGGTCTGGAGCTTCGGATTATTCCGTGGTGTTGCCTGAAACCACTCCTTCATGGGTGGTTTTCGGAGTAACCTTCTTTGGAATTGCAATCCCCACGGTGATAGTGGCGGTGGTGGCCACTCTTTGTGGTACCATTGCTGTTTCATACCCACCCTGGGCTTTGGCCTACAATACAACAGGAGTAGGAGGACTCATCACCGCGGCATTCGAGCCATGGGGAAACTTCGGCAAGTTTGTGGTGGTGGTTCTCTACCTCTCGCTAGTGTGTAACAACATCATGAACACCTATTCGTGTGCATTTGAGTGTCAGTTGTTGGACCGTCGGTGTGCGCTCGTTCCAAGATGGTGCTGGTCGGTGGTGGTGGCAGGGATCTATTTTGCTTTGGCCATGGTAGGAAGGTCGCATCTCTCTACCATCTTAGGTAATTTCTTGCCCATGTTGGGTTATTGGATCTCGATCTATGTGATGATATTGGTGGAGGAGAACTTAATTTTCCGGACAATTCCATCGCTTCGGAAACTTTTCCGTCATCCGCTTCCAGAAGGTTCTTTGTATGATTGGGTCGCCTGGGATGATAAGCCCTCGCTCACGATGGGAATTGGTGCCATTGGTGCCTTCTGTGCTGGGGTTGTTGGTGCAGTGGTTGGAATGAACCAAATCTATTGGCAAGGGCCAATTGCTGCGAAAATTGGTTCCAGTGGGGGAGATGTGGGGGCGTTCTTAAGTGCAGCATTTTCTGCCGTGGCGTATCCACCAATTCGATACTGGGAACTTCGGTTCTTAGGACGCTGAATTAGTTCGTATTAATATTAATTTAAACAGAGCTCCCCTCTTCATCCATTATAGCATGGTAGTAAAGTTAAAGCGCAATGATCTGTTTACGTCCAACAGACGCACGGCTCTTATCGCCGAGATTATTGAGAATTTATTTGTGGAGTTACGAGGGTCAGGTGATCGCACAGACGCCCAGAGGAGGAGACGCTGCCTAAATTTAGAGTATATAGGTGCATGGATCGCCCGACCTTCGAGTCACCGATCGTTGACTTTTCCAAAAGGCTTTCTGTGACTGTTTCAACACTGTGAACTTCATCAAGTCCTTTTCAGCACATCATGACCCTTTCTCAAGAACAAATTGACACTTTTAACCGCGAGGGTTTGCTTTGTATTGAGAACTTCCTCCTGCCAGAGCAGGTCTCGACATTGAAACAAAGAGCTCAACAACTTTTGAATGATTTCGATGTTTCGACGCATCCAAGAACTCAATTCAAGACTGATGCTGACAACCACATTGGAGATCAATACTTTTTCGACTCTGCCGATAAGGTGTCGTTCTTCTTTGATGTTGACGCTTTTGATAAGGATGGTAACTTATTGTGGCCTAAACAACGTGCCATCAACAAGCTTGGTCATGGATTACATATGAAGGATCAGGTGTTCCGTGATATCACTTTCGATGACCTGGTGAAAGGAATTGCTCGTTCTTTAGACTATGAGGATCCTAGAGTGTTGCAAAGTATGTGTATTTTCAAGCAGCCTGATGAAGTCAATGGTGGACAACGTGAAAATGCTGTTCCCCCTCACACTGATGCTTGGTTCTTGTACACTGAACCCCAATCTGCATTGGGATTTTGGTTCGCCTTGGAAGACTGTGACGAGAACAATGGGTGTTTATCCTACCATCCTGGATCGCACAAACGTTTTCCTATAACCAAGCGTTTTGCTAAGATTGAACAAGGTGATAAGGGTTGTAACTTTGTGGATGTTCCTAGCGAAACAGCCTTGCCAGAAGATGATCTCTCGGCATATAAACCAGTTCCTTGTAAGGCTGGATCTTTGGTGTTGATTCACAACCTGGTTCTTCACAAATCCGAGAACAACATACTGAAGTATTCCAGATACGTTTATGCCTTCCATTTGATCGATGGTGTTGCTCAATATGATAACTTAAACTGGTTACAAGTACCACCAACTAAAGAAGGTGGACAGGAGTTCTCCAAGTTATATTCTGAAGGAAAGGAAATTCCCACCAATTGAAAAACTTACCATCCTGGGACTAACAATTTTCACAACCATAGACAAACAAGTTAATATGGATTGAAAGGCTCTCAATTATTTGACAAACTAATATGGAATTTTGAGTCCCTCAATTACTTAACAAACTAATATGAAATTTTGAAAGGCTGTCAATGAATGTCTGTCAATTCTTCACAAATCATCAATCTACATTACTAATATAATATTTCTATAATGGTTTCGTTTTTCACATTTATTCTGTTTTGTTGTTTCTGTCATACATTCATTATCTAATCACAATTTTAGCAAGTAGAACTGCCTTGGGAATGCACCAACTGTCCCTGCCAGCTGTAGTACTTGCTCATGTTAACATGTTGCTTCTTTCCATTGGTCTCATCATAGGTAGAACATCCGTATAATGCAGCATATGGTGGAGTGTACAAATGGAGCGACACACCAAATTCGGAACCGTTGTTAGAGACTTTATGCAATCCGATATCGTCGGAAATGTAACCCACTACGTCCCTATTCAATACGGTTTCCTGTTTGAGTTCCATTTCACCCTCATGATCAGGCATTTCGTATAATGATTCCGTAAGCTCTCCAGCAAGTACCTTAAGACAGCAATGAGCATTGGCGTGGTCATGGATGGCACTGGACTTTCCTGGAGTCCATACGAGGATAAGCAAGTTGGCATTACCGTTGATGTTAAGAATACCGTTTCTTGAGTAGCTACGGCTGGAGTCATGGAGGGCAAGATGTTTCCAATCGGCCTCATCGGATTTGTATTCTTCCATGGCACGTTGTACTTCCTTGATGTCGATATCCTCACTGGAGAGGCCCTTGGTGCCGAGAATGGAGCGGAGCTTGTTGATAAGAATCAACAAGCCACTGTTGGCAGGGAGTTTGAGGCCATCCAACTCATCAGGCACTTTGGAAGCAGCAGAAGCCCCGGCGTTACCAATAGAGTCACCAGCATTGAATGCAACACTAGTGGGGGTATCCAACATGGGAGTATGTTCATTCGATCTTTCGAATAAGTGTGGAGTATTTCTGGTCAACATGTCGCAAACGGCAGAAATCTGTGATGTTAATGGGGGAGTGTGGACACTAAGGAGTGAGATAGGTGAAATCGGTAGATATCAATAAGATAATACTGAGTAATACTGAGTGATACTATTACAAGTAAGACAGAGTATTGAGTTGATGAATATGCTTAAATAAGGGAGCTGGTGATGAGGTTGTAAGAAAGGCAGTCAACCAGGGGGATCGGGCGGTTTTTATAGTTTTTGCTAATTTGGGAAAAGGAGCGGGCCTACGGACACCATGGCACGGCACATTCCCAATGCGGAAGGTGGGGATGCTCAGAGTCACAATCAAAGGGTCTGTGTCGGGCGTTAGTGGACACGCTGGCATGTGAGGTCATGCGGAATCGTCTAGGCCCCTTGACGAGCGGCCGATTCTTAGGCATAAATTGCCCCATATGGGCATTTTGGTACGCGCACGCTGCGGGCTTTGTTTCAGGTGATGCCCCTGCTCATAATTTCTAGTCAAAGCCTGTTGCCTATTGCCAATTACCCAATGGCCACAGTGGAAAGACTGTGGAAAGCTCCTTAGTAGTGTCCTTCCCAGGAAGGCACCGGCTAGTTAATTCACGTTCCGTTCCCGTTTCCCTTTTCCACGCTGCTTGAAGCTGCATGTTTGACATAAAACGGACATCGCCGTTTTTTCCACTTGCTATCGCGGCGTCTGCATTTACGGGGTTTGAATAGGTGCGGGACCTGCCACCTATCAAAGGCCTGTCAAAGCCCTATCAAAGCCCAAATCCAACCCTTACTTCGTCTGGACTAACCAAATCCTATAAGAAGCAAGTAAGGCTATCTCTATCTACAATGGGTTCTGAACACTTACTCTAATCCTATGACTCCCCTTTTACTGCATCTTTCACTATAGCCAGTCATCCTAGAAACTCTCGCAAATCATTATAATGAAGAGTTTCACTGGAGACGCGTCAACATCTAAAGATAACGAGTCAATGTATTCAAAGTTTGGTTCCTCTCTGAAGTACCCACGAGTTCCAAGTTCTAAAATCCCCCAAGGATTCCAAGGATTGGCCACTTTAAACCAAGAAGTTCATTTCTACATAGTGCGGTGAGGCCATCGGGGTTCATTGGGGCTATTTGAGGAACTGACTCTAGATTTTGCTCGTGTTTGAAGTTATTTTTAACCTTCAAACCTCAACTCCGCTCCGATATAGCGTTCTCTTTGAATATGGCCTCGAAATCGGACAATTGTGCCATTTGATCGACGGCCCATTTGTTGGTCCACCTTCCTAATACGGTATAAGCCGCCGGTGTGGCTGCTGCCGGGAGATAAATTTTCTCACCACCCGCCAAAGTTGCCCTATTGGTACAGAAAATCGGGGTTTGCCCCGTCATCTTTTTTCTTTTGAGCCGATCACCTACTTCTACCACCAAGTCATTTCACCCGCCAGCAATATAAATACCACAGATCGGCCCACTTTAATCTGTTGTTTTCCCTCATAACATCAGGTTACCTCCAAGTCACCCCCACGTCACTCCGACTTCATTCAAGCATCATTTCCTTCACTTCAGCCGTGCTCTAGTGTCAGCTCTCTGTTCGCGTCTTTACCTCCACTGTGGCTTCAGCTGTTTAGCTCATCTGGCTCATCTGACTCATCTCATCTCATTCTCTAAGCCGTGTGATGTCTTCTGCAAACTCACACGTCCTGGTGGGCTCCTCCAAGGCTTCCTCCGCCCACCCCTATCAAAGTCAAGGGTCAGGAGATGTTGAAGACCCGCCATTTTCCCAGCCTGAACCGTCATTTCTCGCCAAGCTTGTTCATCAAGCATCCGTCAGACTCATCGATAACTTTACCCCGGTCTTCTTTGTTTCCATTATGGGAACAGGAATCTGTTCCACCATTCTTCACAACTTCGCCTATCCTGCCCGCTGGCTTGAAATCTGCGGATGGATCTTGTTCGTGATAGCTTTCTTCCTTTTGGTGTCAACACTGGTGTTGTTTGTGTTACACGTCAGGCGCCATCCCGGCATTCTTGTTAAATACCACACCGATCCCACCGTGGCACCCTTCATGGGATGTTACCCCATGGGGTTTGCTACCGTGGTGAACTTTTTGGGGTCTATTTTACATGGGAACACTGCTGGAATGGTGGCGGTCTACGTCCTTTTCTGGATAATGACCGCCCTTTCGGTCTATACCATGTGTGTTGTGTGGTACTATACTTATTTGTCCAAGCCTATTGGAGGAGGCTCCATTGCACCAGCCATGGAAACTTTCCCTAAATTGCATGCCACGCTTCTTCTCCCAGTGGTTACCCTCACTGTGGCAGCTTCTTCAGGAGGCTTGCTACTTCCATATATTCCAAACAACCTCCAATTGCCTACGTTGGTGGCCACATTCATCCTCTGGGCAAACGCCATTGCGTTGTCCTTCATCATTACTACCATATATTTCTGGAAATTGGTGGTTTACAAAATTCCCTCTACAAACTTGGTATTCACCAGTTTTCTTCCCGTGGGTTTCTTGGGCCAGGGTGCCTTTGGAATCATGCTTTTCGGTGATAATGTTCATTATCTCGTATCTAAAGCTCCTGCCACCAAACATTATTTTAATTTTGTTGATTGGACCATCACCGACCCAGACACGTTTAGAGCATCAGTTGGTAGCTCTGCCGTTTTATTAGGAGGCCTTGCATCTCTTTTCCTCACCCTGTTTGGGTACTTCATGACATTTGTTGCCATCATTTCATGTCTCTCCAAATGCCGTCCGTTTGCCAGAACTCCTAACTCAACACATACACATCCACGTTACGGATACATAAAATTCACCAAAGCCTTCTGGGCAATGACTTTCCCTTTGGGTACCATGTCCTTGGCTAATACCCAAATATACCGTGTTTTCGGGGATGGCTTCGTATTTTTCCGTGTCATGGGAGCCATTTACGGGGTGGCATTGACATTGATCGTATTGGGATGTCTTTTCGGTGTTGTATACACTATTATCAAGATAATCTGTGAGTGTTTAAGCACTTCAAAGCCACAGCATCAGGTTTAAAATGAAGAATAGAAACCATCAAAATTGCATCTGAAAGAATAGAGACCATCGTCTAAACTGTCATAGAAAGCATATCAAAAAATTGCATTTAATAACAAAAGGCATCACAAATTGCATTGAAATGAAGTTTATTAATTTAAATTATCTTTCACTATCTTATCTCATTTAATAGAATAGTTATTATAATAATTATAATAATTATTAATATTATTAATTACTATAATTTCCAAGTAGAATAAAATAGTACTAGTAGTACTAATAGTACCAAATAATTAGTATTATAATAAAAGGGACTATTCATATAATTGATTGTGATTTCATGCTTATGTAAGCTTCGTCACTCCACCCTTAATCTCCCATAATGTAGAAATAAGCAAGAAATGACCAAATTGATTAATTACCAAATTGTTCAACTATCAAGTAAAAACTTGAACTTTGACTGACACCTTAGGTCCCTGTAGAACCTTCTAGAACCTTCTAGAAGCTCAATTAATTTCCCCATTTAATCTAATAATACTAAAGTGTAAAGTAGTGTATATTCAGTCTCCACATATCTCACCAATTTGAATTTTTCACTATCAACACTCCTACCAAAACAATGTCGGGTAAAGATGTACCTTCTACATATAAACAGGGCAAGGTCCGGCCTTACAAGCCCGTGGTAGAGGAAAAGGAATCGGTGGAAAAGGGATCCAGAATTTCCAACATCATCTATGGAGCAGTCTGGTGCTTTGGCATTATCCGGATTGTTCATTTTCGGCATCTATTTCAAGGTCAGTTGAATTCTGCTGAAATTGACTTGTTTAACTACACTGAACCATACCAAACTGGAGAGATCTACGTCGGAACTCAACCTCCGCTTTCAAAATTGGTGTTTTACTGGCTAAACTTGTTCCTTAACTCACAGTATGGAACTAAGACAATCAAGCTTATGCAATATGCAGCTCCTTTGCTTTTGATCCTTTACTTTCTATGTCGTCCCTCCGGATACAGGTCGTGGGTCAGGTTCTTGACTTTGGTGCCGAATTTGGCAACCGCTTCATTCATGATTGATAACTTCTTGGAGAATCCCTACGGGAATTTTGTTGATTATTGGACCCTGTTGGACTACCCCAACGTTAATTATACTCATTATTTGCCTGTGTTGTGCTTTGTGCTTACATTGAAACTTACCATGGGAAATTGGGTATCCTCTGGAGTTTTGTTTATTCCAATCATCGGTGGATTACTGTTAATATTGTCAGATCCATCGATTATAGCCACCACTTTTTCTGTGAGTCCAGATACTTTCAGCTTGCTCTTTACTGCCTTTTCTTTCTACGCCATGAGATATCAAAAATTACAAGCTCCATTCTCAAGAAAATGGTTCAAATGTCTCATTATGACGGGATTGGGTTTAGGACTTGCGATATCCAACAAATTCACCGGGTTTTTCACTTGGATTTGGGTGGTTCTTTTGTCGGTCATAGACTTATGGGACCTTCTCGGTGATTTGCTGATATCGGATATTACTTGGTTCAAGCACCTTGTTGCAAGATCGGTGTTCTTGGTGATGTTTCCAATCACAATTTACTGTTCGGTGTTTTATCTTCACTTTGCCAGTTTACCTTTCAATGGACAAGAATCCGGAGCCTTTTCTCCTCAGTTCAAATCTACCCTTATGTACTCAAACCAATTGAGACAAATGCCAGTGGAAGTTTCTTATGGAAGTACCGTGACTATTAAACATAACCAAATGGAATCATATCTTCATTCTCATGACTATTATTATAGAGGGGGAAGCGGAGAGCAACAAGTGACACTTTTAAATGAAGCTGGTAACGAAGAAAATGAATGGATCATTGAAACCATTCATAAAACCAGAGAAGGTGAGCTTCAGAAAAAGTACAAGCAAATTGTTGATGGGGATGTGATCCGTTTGTTTCATAAGAAAACAGGAAAATTCATGAGAGTACATGATTTGAGACCTCCCATCTCGGAGCATGAATATTCCAACGAAGTATCGTGTAATTCTTCTAGAGATGAGCTTTTAGGAGATGTTAATTATGAGTTTAAGATTAGAATCGTGGAGAAAAAATCGAATTCTGTGAACAACCTTCCTATGATTAAACTTAGAACCACCGAAACAGTTTTCCAATTACTTCACCAAGGAACGAAATGTGTAATGATGAGTCATGCGGATAAGTTACCCTCATGGGGATTTGAACAGAATGAAGTATTATGTGTGAATGAACCGACCATCCCCAATACCCTCTGGTATATTGAAACCAATTCTCATCCAATGTTAGATAATGATCCAGAACATCCAAGAGTTCACTTTAAACCTGTTTCCTTTCTTCTGAAATTTTGGGAGTATCATGTTGCTATGTACCGAAAGTATAGTAATACTAAAGGGAAAGGGGAAGATGAGTTGTCACCACCATTTTGGCCATTTGGATATGATGTTTCTACCGTTAATCTGTCATATTTCAAGCTGATTAGTTACAGAATAAGCAACATTCCTATTCATTATCTCGGATTAATCCTCATTATAGTGGGCCATTTCACACATTCGTTCAATTTCTTGAGGCATTTGAATCCATTTGCATATGTTCATCAAACTGAACTCGATTCTCAGTTTTACAGAAATACTTTTGAAGTCATTTTGGCATGGTACTGTCATTATGTACCATTTCTCAATATTGAAACCACAAGTTCATCAAGTGAATACATTTTACCATTGTATTTCCTTTTCTACTTGATTGTGCATACCTTTTCTTATTACGAAGCCAAGCACATGCACTTCGGTAGTGTAACTATCATCCTACTGGCTTTGATAGGCTATTACAATGTTAGAAATATGCCTTCATTGTCAGGTAATTGGACTCGAAATGATTGTTATAATTCACCCTTTTCTTGGGGAATGAATTGTGGTGCTGTGGAATCTTAGACTTTCCAAATAATGCCAAAGTCATGCTAACGAACCTTATTTATGTCAAAATCCTCAATACAATATAATCAACACATTATATTAAACATATATGTAAAATGTTATTAATTATAACACTCCAAAGGGTTAGTTATCTGTAATATCTAAAATATCTATATTATCAGTACTATCTATAATATCTATATTATTTATAATATCTATATTATCAGTACTATCTATAATATCTATATTATCTATATTATCTATATTATCTATAATATCTATAATATCTATAATATCTATAATATCTATAATATCAATAATATCAATAATACCAATAATGTCTCCATCCTATCTATAATATCTACAATCTATAGTATCTATAATCTATCATATCTATAATATCTATCATATCTTTGGATCTTTATATTTGAGGGTATTTTATCACTTAAGTATATAGTAAAGAATGATATTATGGTTCTTTTCAGGTTGTTAATATATTTAATATCTGTTGTATATTCATTTATTATTTATAAAACCAGAGTAGTATATAGTGGTCATATTTCAATTCACAGGGATATAACTATAAAACACTTAATTTCTAAGCATAAATGATACAAATGTATAACATTCATCCTTCATCAAGATACGGGAAATAGTAGTGAAGTTGAGAAATAGTATGTCCATTAATGGTTATAAATATCACTTCTATTGAATATATCTACTTAGTACATATTATCTACTTGATTTATATTATCTACTTAGTTTATATTATCTATTTAGTTTATATTTATCTACTTAGTAGCTATTTATAATTTCTCCAATAATAGTCTTTAGAGAATATATAATAGAAACAGATTAAAAAATATCAAATTAATATATTAATAATATGATTTAATACGATAAAAATTATATATGAATTATTATTATAAATAATACGGTTGGTCTTAATGCTAACAACCAGCATTTAGTGTTTCGCTGTTTTTCTGTGTCGCTGTTTTTCTGTGTCGCTGTTTTTCTGTGAAGAATATCAATTCAGTCATCATTAGTTCAGTAAGTGATGTAGTAAATATAATCCGCTCCTCGTAGTGATTCAATTCCTTTTCAAGATATGTAACAGATGTAGATGCCTTATTTTATTTCATGCTCTGTTGAACTTTCCTTACAATGATACATCACAGGTTATACCTTTTTACGTGTGTCCATTTAACTTGTGTCGATCATTAGTAATAATTCTGGTGGTCAGGAAGTGGAATCATATCAGAATCATATTTATCCATCAGCATAGTTTGTAAATCTTGATCCCCTTGGAACTTAAAAGTAGCACTAAGATTCGTCGTATAGCTTAGTTTTGCATACTGCTAGTTATCGCACACTTTACCGACTTTAAACACTTCAAACATTTAATCCATTCTGTTCATCTAAGTGTTTTGAATTATTTACTGGATAGTCTATCATTTCAGCCATGAAGTTTGAATCCTCGATATTTGTTCTGCCTTATTTCACTATTCGGTGGTCAAGTATGTATTTTCATTAACTTAAGCACAAAATATGTGAACCTTTACTTGCCACAATACTTATTGGCTCAATGAATCATTTATCAATATAGTTTATTGCTGCGTTTGTGATCGAATTGAGATCGAGCTCCAATCTCTATGACTTCAAGTAAATGACACCAACCACACTAACCACTATCTCTTCCAACAACTAACCCGTTGCATTAATCTTAATATTGTAAATGTAGTCAAGTATATGTAATCAGGTATAAGTATCGATTCTGAACTTGCACATTCAATGTATGAATTTTGCTAGCGGTTTGAACAACTTTGGCATTTTGGCTCCTTGGCTCCTTGGCTATATGATGATTTGGACGATATGGACGATATGGACGATTTGGTCTATTTTTTGGTCTATTTTTTGGTCTCAGAGATGCCTGTCGCCACATCAGCAATTAAAGCTTCCACCCACTTCAAAAGCTTATCCTTCTCCTCAATCTTAGCTAATCTTTCCTTTTCAGTGTCTTCAAGCTCGTGAGTCAACTCTTGGATGATGGTTAATTGGCTTTCAGGCGAAACACCTATTCCAGGTAAGGAATCTATCAACATGCTGATTTGTCTGGATTTCAATATTATATCGGTGGAAAGCTCATTGATGGTGTTCTCGAAAGTTGCAGTCGACGTCTCGGGGTTTACATCTCCCTTTGCCAGCGTCAGTCCCAGTCCTTCCTGCTCTTGTTGTTGTCCAGCTACTGGTGCAGTAGCGGCAATATTCGCTACTGATCTGACATCGTTATCAAGTTGGGCCGGCTCACTTTGCGTATTGACGTAGTTTACCGTGGCATTGAACTGCTCCACCAATTGGTCCAAACATACTTGAAGTTGGGTAAGACGGTCTGCCATAGCTAATGCAGTAGTTGTTAGGTAAAACTTTGAGAGGTACAGGATTTCACATATATGGAATCCATGGTCGTGCGCACCTCAATTTTCCAACATGCGAATTGATCAAATAACACCACTAGCTCCCGCAGTATTGAAGGGATCAACCACACCAGCCTTCCACAAAGGAAATCCCTTAAAATTTACCTCATTAAAATATTCCACAATACGCTTATAATTCCGTAACTTCCTTGAAGCTGTTCCTTCCTCAAATACCTTAATCTTATCACGTGTGGAGATATCACGCGAGGGTTGTCCCTATCAACCTCCTGACCTTATCTAACACACCAGTTGCCACCTCCACAATATCATGAGTACTTCCAGAAACCCACAATGGGAGGACGGACCAATATGGCAAGATGATTCCGAGTCATATGAATGTTTCCTTTGTCATTCCTCCTACAATTTCTTCAACAGACGTCACCACTGTCGAAAGTGTGGTAAAGTTGTCTGTGGCGGTTGTTCGGAACAATCCGTCAAATACTTTTCCAATACGTTAATTACTACTGGACCAGGAGCCAGAGCCCGATCGAATCAGATCGATACTTACAGAACTTGTGATGAGTGTGTGGAAGAAATCCGTATGATCAGAAGAGCTCTCTTTGGGGAGGCCGAGGGAGAATCTGAGGCTGGGAGTGAAGAATCTAATGATTCAGGGAGACTGGGTCTGGGTCTGGGTCTGGGTCTGGGTCTGGGACCTGAGCTGAGATCTCCTACCAGTAGCAGTATAGTTAGTGCTGATGAGTCGATGGAACGGTACAGGGCTACGGGTTCAAATGCCAATAATCCTTATGTTCATCGAGATGATAGTACTACAAAGTATACAACACAAACAAATACTAGGGCAGTTCAAAGCTCCACTTCTTCAGTAAATGAAGGGGGTCATCGTATCCGTGATGATGTTAGCGATTCGAACTTGTGTCCAGTTTGTGCTACTGACCTTTCCAAGCTATTTATTCGAAGTTTGGCCCAATCTAGGGGTATTTATTCAAACGATGGATTTGAGAGATTCAAAGAATCTCACACAAATGAGTGTTTGGTTGCTTATGACTTCACTCATGATGGTAATACTCGGTTTTCTTCTCCAAAGGCACACCCTCGTAATAAGATGTTGGTGTTCAATATGCCTCCAATTCCTCGACCTCAATACGAAAATATTCCTGATTTAGCACCTTCCAACATTCCCATTCCAAGTAATTCTGATAGTGTGGCAGACTCATTCGAAGGGATCGGCTCATTAAATTCAAACTCTACTATGCTACCATCTGCTGAAAAAGAAGAAGATCTTGATAATGAATGTGTGATCTGTTTGGAGGATTTAAAGCCAGGTGATAAAGTGGCTCGTCTCGAGTGTCTTTGTGTGTTTCATTATAAATGTATTAAATTTTGGTTCAATAAGAAAGGGCATGGTGAATGTCCTGTTCATTTTTTGCACAAGAATTAGAGTGCAATTTTAATTATATTATAATGTGATAATGTGATAATGTGACTATGTCATATGGGTTTTAATTCTTTTACTACTTTAAAAAGTAGTCTACGGTTTATGAAGGTTTCTTGGTGGTTTGTTTCAGGTTCCATTCATTATTCGTTTATAACTATACTTACAAATGCTAATTAGCTTCGCTATCATCTCTTCTCTTTCTACCCTTTTTATCGTGGAAATCTTTGG
Organism: Suhomyces chickasaworum; assembly: GCA_030568495.1. Taxonomy (NCBI): domain Eukaryota; kingdom Fungi; phylum Ascomycota; class Pichiomycetes; order Serinales; family Debaryomycetaceae; genus Suhomyces; species Suhomyces chickasaworum. Next base: position 52,483 of record JAJMGF010000037.1, read on the forward strand.
TTTGTCTAATGGCTTCAGCACTTGCACGATCAACATGGACATGTAATGCTTCCAATACTCCCTTTTCTGGGGAAGGATCTTTGGGTAATTTCTTTCCTAATACACTCTCAATTCTTAAATACATCTCCAAATCATATTGTGTAATCAAACTGATAGAACGTCCTGATCTACCAGCTCTGGCAGTTCTACCAACTCTATGGATATATGCTTTAGAATCGGTAGGAATATCGTAATTAATCACCACATCAACACTTGGAATATCCAATCCTCTAGCAGCAACATCAGTAGCCACCAAAATATTAGCTGATCCGGCTTTGAATTTGTTCAATGAACCCAATCTTTGAGCTTGACTTAATTGACCATGTAAAGGAACCGCACTAAACCCTAAAATCCGAGCTAACATAGCAGTTCTTTGAGTATGAGCACAAGTTCTAGTAAAGATAATGATAGATTTCCCAGCATTTTCGTTAAGTAAATGAACCAAATAAGTATTCTTGTAACCATCACTTACCAACATCATCGATTGGATCAAGTTATCAGCGGTTTGATATTTGGTGGAAACAGCAATTCTCACTGGAGACTTCAAGGAAGCTCTTTGTAATTTTTCAATCTTATTGGTCATAGTAGCAGAGAATAAATAGGTTGTTCTTTCACGAGGAATGATTTTCAAGATCTTATCCAACGCCGGACCGAAATCCATATCAAGTAATCTGTCCGCTTCATCCATCACAAGGTACTTTAAATTTTTCAATGAGAAACCTTTGGTATGTTCTAAATGGTCCATAATACGACCAGGAGTAGCCACGATGACATGCGGTTTTCTCATTAAATCTCTTGCTTGATCCATAATATCCATTCCACCCACAACACATACAGTTCTAAGACCCATGGAGGATCCAAGAGCATCAAACGTTTCTTTGATCTGGTAAGCTAATTCACGAGTAGGAGCTAAAACCAATCCATAATAAGGTGACTGGGAGTACCACAACGCTTGAAGGATGGGAATGGCAAAAGCAGCGGTTTTACCTGACCCAGTTTGAGCCAATCCAATGATATCTTTCCCATTAAGAGCATGAGGAATAGATTGAGATTGAATAGGAGTTGGTTTGGTGAATTTCATCTGTTCGATGGCCTCCATAAGTTCTGGAATAAGTTTAAGCTCTGAAAAGGTCTTAAACTCCATCGGTTTGCCTTCAACTTCAACATTTCCTTCATTATCTATCACCACTTCTTGAGAAGTAACTTGTGAATCTTCAGCCTTTTTGGCCTTGGATAAACGTTCCTTTTCTGCTCTTTCCTTAAGAGCATTCCGTTTGATCTTTTCTGCCAATTCACGGGCACTGGATTTGACACAACTTTGTTTCTTTACCTTGGACATATTTGTGATGTAATCAGTAAGAGGGCAAAATGGTAAAGGGCATCGACAAATTTTTGATGCGATGAGGAAAAGTGAGCATCTTTAACTACTTGGGGATTTCACACACTTTGAATTAAATCATTCAATAAGGAACATTTCTAATCAAAAGATCTTTTGTTTGTTATTAACCAACAACAACAACTCATTCAGTTTTTTCCCTGGTTTGATTGGGTGATTTTTGATCGATTTATTTATAACTTCAACTTATAATGGCTAAGAGAAGAACTAAGACTAGAACTCATACCAAAGTATCTGAGGAAGAACTTGCTAAGATTCCTCGTTCCATGGTACTTAGGTTGGGAAGCTCGCTTCGGAACCATTCATTAAGTCAGTTGGTTAAGGATTTCAGAAATGTCATGCAACCACATACCGCCATCAACTTGAGAGAAAGAAAATCTAACAGACTTAAGGATTTCGTGGTTATGGCTGGACCCTTGGGTGTAACTGATTTGTTCATCTTCAATCAAAGTGAAGAATCCGGTAATATCTCCTTACGTATGGGTAAGATGCCTCGTGGACCCACTCTTCAATTTAAGGTCAACAACTATTCCTTGGTTAAGGATGTAAGAAACATCTTGAAGAAGCCCAAATCTGTTGGTAAGGATTCTAAGGAGTTCTTGGCCCCTCCATTGTTGGTGTTGAATGGATTCCTGAACAAAATGGATGAAGTGGATAATCATGAAAAGTTGATGATCACGGTGTTTCAAAACATCTTTCCTCCAATTCAACCACAACTGACTAAGGTGTCATCTATTAAGAGAGTATTGATGATCAACAAGGACCCCGTGAATGGTACGCTTGATTTACGTCATTATGCCATCAATACTAAATTGGTTGAAGAAAGCAGAAATGTCAAGAAATTGATTCAAAATAAGCGTTTGCCAAATATGTCCAAAAATACTGATATTTCCGATTTGTTATTGGATCCTTATTCCGTTGGAGGTATCACTTCAGATTCTGAAGTTGAAGATGAAGAAAATATTGTTGATATCCAAAATGAAGCAATTAACTCATTAAATAAACCAGAACAATCAAATTCATCAGTTAGAAAGAGAGCTATTAAGTTGACCGAATTGGGCCCAAGAATAAACATGTCTTTGGTCAAGATTGAAGAAGGTTTGACTGGATCTTCCAAGACCCTTTATCATGCTAATATTAGTAAGTCAGATTTAGAACAAAAGGCTTTGGAAAAGAAACACGCTCTTAAGAAGAAATTGAGAGAAGAAAGAAGATCCAAACAACAAGCCAATTTGAAGGCCAAGAATGCTGTTAAAGAAGAAAAGAAAGCAAGAAGAAAAGCCAAACAACAAGGCACAACCGTTGAAGACAAAGATGGTGATGAAGAAATGGAAAGTGACAGTGATGGTCCAGAAATGGATCCTCAAGATTATGAGAACGATAGTGATCTCTACAGTGATATTGAAAAGTAAATAGAATCTCATTATATATTAGTTATTTCAGTATGATAACAGCCGTTTATTCGAACTGTCAGTAGAATTGATGAAGAGCTATAAAGAATCATGAGGATTCCTATGATGAAGGATTCCTATGAAGAAGGATTTCTATGAAGAAGAATTGTCAAGAATAAGTGAAAAACTGGAACAATTGATTGAGTCGAGAAGAACTTGAGCAGATAGGACAGAACTTGAATACATGGACAGAACTTGAATTGAACTGGAATTGAACTTGAATTAAACTTGAATTGAACTTGAGTAGAACTTGAATAGAACTTGAATAGAACAGAGCTTGAGAAGAGCTTGAGTAGAATCTCGTTTGGAACCAACTGGAACTGGATAGAATTTCATGGAATTGGTACACTTCCTTTTCTCCTTCTTTCTTTCTTTCTCTCCTTATTTCTTTCCCTCCTTCTTCCTTTCTTTTTCTCCTTCAATTTCTTTCTCGATTTCTGAAATCAATGCAGTTATCTTTCTAGATAAGTTAAGGGCTTGGATCGAATTCTCCAACCCACAATTAAATTTCTTCTGTGCCAACCGTAACTGATACGGCACTAAAGTCCCAAATTGTTTCATGGGGTCTTTAATCTCTGGTTCATGATCAATCTCAGATATCTTCTCCGAAACACTCTCTTTCTTATGTCTGTTCTTTAATTCACCAATAGAGACGTTGGCTTGTTCATCTTGTTTTGTTTTAGCCTGTTGATCCGGCTTTTTCTCGGATTGTTTCTTCGATTTGATGTTGAAATATTCATGTTGTTTGAGTTCAAACTCTTGGTTCCATTCAACGGTCTTTGATGCCAAATTCGGCCTCATATCCCAACATTCCTGTCCATAAACTTGCCCACTGTAGTTTGCTCTACTCAAGTTTAGGAATCCATTGATGAAATTGAGTCTTTCATCTGAAATCACTTCTTCATATTGGTGAACCAATTCGAGTAATTGAAAGGTTTTTTTGTCCAAATTCAGTTCTTCTTGATTTTTTTCACAGCGGATTTCAATCTCCTTATGAGTTTCAATGGGTTTTTTGCTTACTGATACATCTTCAAATACCAGAGCTAATTTTTCAACATCCATTTCATTAGTTTTGAATGAAGTACCATGTAGAAAACGGTTAGGAATTTTATCGTGGTTCTGTGCAGGTCATGCTCCCCAGATTTCTACTGTAATAAAGGCTACCTACACACATATTAGTTATAAGTGAAAGCAGTTGACAGGGGGCTATTGCTTATACAAGGCCCGTAGCCTGAGAAACTCTGCTCTAGGTAAAATATCATTGAAACCAAACGTTTCCGTTGGTTTTGAACTGATCAATTTGGATTCTTCATCTGATCTCTTGGAAGATTTCATTTGATTTCCATACTTCCAAAGACTATAGATCAATTCTTCTTGGCCCAATTGTCTTTTTGGTTTTTCAAGGTAAGCGATTTCTGCTAAATCATGTAAGATACTAGCAGTGAGACCCCAAACATCGTATATCTTTTCATTAGTCTCCGAATCTCTTCTAGATCCTAGCTTCCCCCACTCCTGAAGTTTGGATTTGACGCTGGATTTAGATCTAGTGGGAGAGAGTTCTGAGTCTGAATCCTCCTCGGATGCACTTAAATCCTTGATATCACGAAGCCAAGTGACTTCGTTGGAGTTGTTTTGGGTAAATAAATAAGAACGAAGATCCCAAGGAAGGCCACCCCAACTGAATTTGTTTGAAGTTCTATCAAGACATTCAAGAGGTTCTTCTTCAACTGCAGGATATAAGAAATCACGAAGAGGACACAGGAAAATGCTGGAACTTTCACCTGGATTCAAATTAATCAGTAAATCGGAGGAAATACTGGATCCATTCAAACTCTTCATGAATCCAACACATGGGCGAACGGCACTAAATGTCCGCAGAAGGTAACTGGGCAAGATGTTGATATGTTCAATTTCAAACCCGTACTTTTTGTTTAATTCTTCATTATTTTCATCGATACCTATTTCTTCCATCATTTCTCTTCTAGCCACCTGCCACTCTGTTTCATTATCAAAATCAGCCTTTCCACCAGGCAATGAGATATGGCCAGGAAAACTTCGTAATTTAGAGGATCTTTTGGTCAAAATCACCCGAAGTTCTCCCATACTTCCCAAAAAGAGTAAAATGAACACCGCAGATCGGCGAGTCTGGGGAATACGAGTCCAAACCGAGTGGTTCAGCCCCAAGTAGTTTCTCTCGGCAAATTTGTAGATGTTATCCGTGAATTGACCCTCCAGTCTCATGGTGATTGTGGGGTAGGTTTGGGATCAATTCCAGTTAAGTTTCACATGGTAGTTTCCCATCACGTGATCTGGTTTACCAATACTATTTTGGCAGCAATTGTACTGCTTCACCATAACCAATTGCCCCAGTCCCTGATCCCGGAACATGTGAACATGTGAGTTCCTTATGATTTGTTCATGTTTAAACATTTGTTGATCTGTGTGGAAGAAAATCCAGGTAAACTGAGAATTCCAGAAGCGATCCCATTTATATTGACCACTTTAGGTGAATCTATCAATTATGTAGCGCTTAATGAACACTTATTGTAGCACTTGGTAGAGACGAAACGGTATTGAAGATGAATGAAACCAAAGTGAGTAGTTTTAATGAGTTGAGCTTGAAATCATCGATTTAAGAATCTCTTCGTAGTCATTGTAATGTGAAAGTGAAGGATATCTCGGGGAGCTAACATGAAGGGAAGATGCAAGGTTAAGGGTCGAAAAGGGAAATGGGAAATGGGAAATGGGAAATGTAAAGTATTGATTTGGAGGGAGATACGAACTAGGAATCGGAAAAGACAAAGACTAAATCAACCATATCGGAACTCGTCACATATTGTTGCAACAGTGAAGATGTTAATATTAAAGAGACAGACATGAACGAAACTCTCGTCATCTCATAATCACACCGCCATCTCATATTCACACCAAAGAAAAGTCTGATCATTCGAATCAGATAAGTTTGATTAAGAATAAATACAACCAATCTGATTAAATCTGATTAAATTTGATTAAACTGGGGTATTAAAGTGGTCGCTTAAGTAATTAGGGTACTGCGGTATGGGTTTTCTAGAATGTTGCAGTATGGGTTTTTGTTAAATTCGTGTCCTGCATATTAGTGCCCCATGCAACCTGCAAAAATAAAACTTACAATTTAACAAAAAAAGAATTACTCCAACACCGGGAATCGAACCCGGATCTGCCCGGTGAGAGCGGACTGTGATAGCCATTACACTATATCGGATATCTGTAAAGGGAAAAAGCCTAACTAATATAACGGTTTAAAAAAATAAAGAAATATCCACCAATCTGATGAGTAATATTAAGATTAATTCTTCGGAGATTATCACGTTAAAAAGTCAAGAAGTATTTCCAGTTGATAAGTGGGATTAAATTGAATATGAAGCATGTTAAATATCAAATAATAATCATGATTGTTTGTCCTTATTAAACCAATGATATCATTATAATTAAACATGAATGATTTGGTAAACGGTTGTGGAAGAATAACTGAAATTCCTCCGTGTCAATATGTTATGTTAGGTTGGAAAGGGGTTTGGATCATAGTGGTGCAATGGTTTCGAATTTTCTTCAAAGTCCGATCAACCTATCATACAAATGTCGTTCAACCGTAGCATGGATCAACATGTCATTCGCTTTAGGGTATCAAGCATGAGAGGTAAAAGTTGAAAGGTACTCATCCGTTCGTTCTAATTGACGCAAACATGCTAATTATAAGCCCATAAGATGCACCTTGTACAAATCGGAGTAATGGTTAGAATATAAAATATTTTTAACATCAACATTTTATCAACTTCAACTTCAATGTTATTTCATCGGAATGGAGGACATCACCTTTTGAGTAGGAATGTACAACATAAATCCGTTGATGTTACATGGTTCGGAGTTTGTGTATCGAAGCAACTCTTTGCGGAGGGGTGACCTGAGAATCTAGCCTGGATCGGTTCTGAGCTGATTGATCATACTATAATCACTAAGTGATGCCCATGTAAATTCTGACAACAATAACATCCGGTTCAACTGATATATTTTCTCGCAACGGTTTTACGGAATATTACCGGCAATACGATGATGTCGAAGGTGTAGGTGATATTATCCACTAGGCCGGTTATATTTACTGCAAAATCTCCATCGAGGTGGTTGGATCGCCGGTCGGGCTTTGACGCGGTAAGAGAAAATATCCTACCATGTTACCACCACATAATATTGACATAGTATTGACATAATATTGACTGGATATTATTCAACAACTGATGATGATCAACTAATAATACAAGCATAATCTAAGAATGTTCGCCCAATTGTTACATTACAGGATATACCTGCTTGGATTGGTATGGTGGAATAATTATTTGACCTCTCCACCGACCTCTCCACAAAAAAATACCATCGATAATATTCAGAAAACGTTATGGGGTAGTGTTGTGAATAAGCCTTGATCGAAGATTTACGAGGTGGGATGTTGGTGGTGGGGTGGAACTAATTGAAAAACGGAATTGGACACGAACCAACTCCGTTGGTCGAATTTACTCCAGAGCTTTATGTCACTTGATACCCTCCCCAAATAGTAACTTCCACCGTAGATAACCGAATTAGCGTATCTTGGATCCACTTGGTGATGAACCCATTAATTTTCTTCAATTTTTTCCTGGTACCGAATCGTAGACCTATAATAAAATCCAAGGCATAATATTTCGGGTTTAAAATTCCCTTGGATTTTATATTCGGTGGTAGTCCAAGAAATATTTCATGATTCAATTCTAGCCTGTATGCACCACCTACTGGATGGAAGCTACGTATTTTCGATGCCGATCAAATGATCAACCGATCGATCATATGATTACATGATGGAATGATGAAACCAATGAATCGATGAAATTGATCCCCGAAAAAATTGATCCCCGAGAAAAACAAAGGGTTTACAGGAAATCACAAACAAGCAACACAAAAGTGAACAAAACGTCGAAACAACCAAACAAAAGCATTTCGCTGTTTTCCCTGTTTCCTTTTCCTTTTCCTTTTTCTTCTTTCGAGCTTGTTATGATTCTGGACGGAAATTTGTATGGAATTGTGAAATCCTCAACCTCTTCCCCGCCGGAAATTCATTTATGGTAACTCCGAAGTCCTCATCGCTGTCAAAACACCACCTAATTTCACGTGAGTACCCGAAGTTGCACCCAAAGGTTGGCACACCTTACTGTGGCAGTATTACGTACCAAGCCGCCAGGAGTTTATGCATGTAGATATCGATGGTGTGATGATGGCAGCAGTACGAAACTGTGGCTCAAAGCTTGTCTAGTTACTTAAATTTGTCAATATCCGATTATCCAATTAAATAGTAATTATTCCACATTATGACAATTGCCCATACTGCTAGAATCGAAGACGATTTCGACCTTTTAAGCCCGGTTCATAAAGCCTCCATAACCCTTGATGCCAGAGATATAGACCTGATCAGATCCTCACCATATCATGAAAAAGAACATTGGTTGGACTTGACCAAAATCCCCGATTCCAAAAGAATCCTAGCATTAGCATTACAATCATTTGAACCACAAACCAATCGATATGCATTTGAAGATTATGATAAAGCTTTCAATATTGATGTGGTGGTACAACTTGCTAAACAGTATGCTGAACAACTCGGAATTGAAATTGAACCCGTATCATATTATGTAATTGCATTTAGGCTGATTCTTAAGCCTGAAGTACAGGCATCAGCTGAGAATAGACGATTTCTCGCTAAAGTGGATAAAGATTCTCATGAAGAAGCCAATGCCTCCGGAGGTTTACTTAAATATTGGTTTGGAACTCCCGATGATGTACACGGACAAAACTTGGCTACATGTTGGTGGGAAACCAAAGAACATGCCAAAAAGGGTGGAAGAGGAAAAGCTCATAGAGATGGTATGACAGCGGTCAGAAGTTGGTTTAAACATTGGCAAGTGGAAGAATACGAATTGAGCTTGACCAAAGGAGGAAAGTCATATGAGTTCAAGAGAGTTAACTAGAACCATCAACAGTTAACTAGAACCCAACAGTTAAACAATATTAATATAGAACTTAATACATGATTGAATGAAATACCAAGTGGAATCCTATGGAATGGATTCAGTGGATCATAGTAGAGAAAAGTGCATTGGGAGAATTCGGGGAGATAGGGAACTCAAATATTCACTTCGTTTTGGTTTATCTGGACTCAATGCTTCCACATCACCAATTGTGCTAATGAGTGTAGAACGTTAACCAATTAAAGATTTTAAAAATGAAGGAATACAGTTCTGGTGTAATTCCTCGTATGTAGAAAAGTTCTCATGTCTGATGGGTGATTTCTTTAGTCCAGCAACCAGACGTTTTAATAATAAGTTATTTTTCACTGGTGATCTCTCTAAACAATCAAATTAGCAATAGATGAATCCATCCATATTAACCAATAGAAACGAAGATGACTTACTATCTACAGAATTGAAGATGATCATCAATAGAAGTGAGATGTCTCGGGTTTCCCTTTTCAAGATGTCTCAAACTGTGGATACTGGACCAATACCAACCCAAGTTCGCAATCTCACGTCTTGTGACGGGACATTATCTGTGGAATAGGCGAGAACTCTATTTCTCGAGGTAATTTTCCGATAAGCTAAGAGAGGGGGATCCCCTCCGAGTCCCATGTTTTCTGAAATGATAGGAAACCAAAACAACACCAAGACAAAACGGGAGTGATATGTCGAGGAATTGCTATGGAGCTCATTAACTATTAACTATTAATTATTGCACTCTGGAACTTTTACAAGTCTACTAACCCCATGATACGATGAGTGGACATTTTATCAACAAGAGTGACATAATTCAATTGCTATTGTTATTGTCGTAGAACATTACAACCAAGTTCGCCAAATGAAATCGATCTAATTCGAGTTTAACCGAACAAATGGCCGGTAATATTCTATTTCTAATTCCTAATTTTAATTTGTAATTTGTAATTTCTAATTTCTTATTTCTCGACACTTTCCTAAAACGTGTTGGTTTAAACTCTTCCACAAAGAAATAGCAATTATACGGATGAGGTCATATCATCTTCTATGTAGATCCCTAAAATGCCACGAGCTTTGTGGGATTGTAAATAATAATGTTGTAACTTGAACAACGCTACACAACCCAGGGTTTGGTACTAATGGTCTTAGAGTAGTTGGAGCCCAATGCAAGACATCCTATCAGAACCTATGAGAAACCTTCACATGAAACCCGTCCTGCATAGTGATAGACAGAGTTCATATGCGGTTGAACCCCACATCCGGATAAATCATCAACCTGACTAACATTAATGCACTACGCACTATGCACTATAATTAGTATTACTAGTTTAGGAGATTTGAGCAATCTCTCTTTCTATGGCTAATTGTACCCTCGTTTTACCAGCAAATCTCCTATTCACTCGGAATAATCATCTTGACTCGCTACCACTCTCGAGTCTACACCCGCCTATTTCGCCACCCAACTTGATATTGCCGTGCCGCGAAATCACCCTCAATTTGCAATCGAAGCCACAGATTATCACCTGCAGGGGCAGGGCAAGTGCAGGTGATAGAACCTGCATGCCTAGACCCGTCACCATATTAGCAATGTCCCTACATAAGTACCAGTTTCGCTACCACTTGCAAATACTGATAAATTTCATAAGTCGCTTCTACAATTGTTCGACTACCAACATCTTTCCTTTAAACAATTTTCAAATTAGCTGGTTTTTTAGCCGTGCTAGAGCATTTACTCTAAATTTCACCCAAAATGTCTTCTGAAGACGTTGCTGTCAAGGCACTTTCCGACAAGAATAATCGGCCCATTGAAGTGAACGAGTCGATTAAGTTGGACCTGGCCAGTGAATCTGATGCTTCTGAATTGTATCGCGCTGAAGATGGTGATCCGGTGTATATGGCCAAATCTAAGTTGCTCTCGCAAGCCATCGATGAAATAGGCTTTGGCCGTTACCAATACGGGTTATTGGTGGTGGCGGGTTTTGGATGGATGGCTGACAATGTATGGCCAGTGGTGACATCATTGGTTCTTGCTCGTTTGACGGAAGTTGATGGAGTTCATTATCCACCTAAAAGAGCCCCATTTCTTACTTTAGCTCAAAATCTCGGTCTTTTGGCTGGTGCTGCTTTCTGGTCATTGTCATCCGATGTCATTGGACGCAGATGGGCTTTCAACTTTACATTTTTAATTACGGGAATCTTTGGACTTGTTGCTGGTAGTTCTCCCAATTTCGCTGCTATTGGAGTGTTTTGTGCTCTTTGGAGTTTTGGAGTTGGAGGCAATTTACCTGTGGATTCGGCCATTTTCCTCGAAGCCTTACCATCCACTCATCAATGGATTTTAACTGCCATGTCTTCATGGTGGGCCCTTGGACAAATCTTGGCCAATTTATTATCTTGGGCTCTCATCAGTAATTTTTCATGTGATGATTCTCAAAAGGTTTGTCATAAGGCCGACAATTGGGGTTGGAGATACTTTTTGTTCACTGTGGGTGGATTAACTTTGGTGATGTTTGCATTGCGTTTTGCATTCAGAGTTTTTGAATCTCCCAAATTCTATTTGGCTCGTGGTAATAATGAAAAAGCCATTGAATCTCTTAATCATATCGCTGCCATCAATAAGAAACCTCCTCCAATTTCCATTGAAGATTTGGAAAGAATTGACCAAGCTTACGCCTCCAAAGATCTCGATCCAACTACTTCTAATAACTTTTTAAGTAAGAATCAATTACTTAAGGAGAAAATTTCTAAATTCAACTTTTCACATATCCGTCAATGTTTCGCTACTAAACGTATGGCGTGGTCTTCATTTCTTATTATTTTCATGTGGGGATTAATTGGACTTGCTTTTCCGCTTTATAATGCGTTCCTTCCTTATTATCTTGAAACAAGAAGTAATGGGAAGGCTAATAAGCCGTTAAGTGTCCATGAAACCTATAGAAACTCATTGATTGTGTCGGTGATTGGAGTTCCGGGAGCTCTTCTTGCTGGTTTTTTGGTGGAGCTAAGAATTGGTAGAAAGGGAACATTATTCGGTTCGTTGATCTTGACGGGTGTATTCCTTTTCGCTTCTACTACGGCTAAAAACTCCAATGCCTACTTGGGATGGAACTGTGCTTTCTCCTTCTGTTCTAATATCATGTATGGTGTATTATATGCTTATACACCCGAGATCTTTTATGCTAAAATCCGTGGAACTGGGGTGGGACTTGCATCTTCATTTAATAGAATTTTCGGAGTGTTTGCTCCCATCATTGCTATCTATGCTGATCTTACATCTTCAGCTCCAATCTTTGTTTCTGGAGCATTATTCTTAGCTTCGGGCTTTATGACGTTACTTTTACCTCTTGAACCCAGAGGAAAATCCAGTTTATAGGTTTATTTATTAGCAGGTGAGTCCGTTAAGGATACAAAACGGAACCATTATACATAATTAATGGTAAAGTGTAGAATAGAAGAGAATTTGAAAAAGTTCCATCCCATACTAATTAGGTTTCGTGGGGGATTTCTTTTCCGATTTAGGTATACAATTGCGTTCGCGACATTATATATATAACCATCTCAAGTTTCCAAGATTCCGCTATCTCCACCTTTTCACCATCACCATGTTCACTACCGACGCCCAAATCCACCAATTCAACGGAATTCTCCACAAATTGAGTCACCAATCCGATGCCACCAACACCAAAATGGAGGTCAACGTCTTTGTTCCCCCTACAACCGCCGACAAAGTTCCTGTGTTACTTTATCTTTCAGGTTTGACCTGTACCCCCAATAACGCCACTGAAAAGTCGTTTCTTCAATACTTTGCCACCAAGTACGGCTTTGCGGTGGTCTTCCCTGACACTTCACCTAGAGGAGCAGGAATTGCTGGCGAGGACGACTCATGGGATTTCGGATCAGGGGCAGGATTCTACGTGGATTCTACTCAAGAACCTTGGAAAAAGAACTACAACATGTATTCATATGTCCACCAAGAATTACCGGGAAAGTTGGCCCAGCACTTCCCCAAGCTTGACTTCGGCAACGTTTCCATTACTGGTCATTCAATGGGAGGATTTGGTGCACTTTCTGGATTCTTAAGTAATCCTGGACGGTACAAGTCAGTATCAGCATTTGCCCCAGTATCCAACCCTGTGAACTGTCCATGGGGAGAAAAAGCTTTTGGTAACTACTTGGGCGCTAATAAGGATGATTGGTATAAATATGATCCTACCCATTTAATTAAATCCTACACTCATTCGAATCAACCAGATATATTGATCCACCAAGGAGCTCAAGATTCCTTCTATTATAAAGACCACCAGCTTCAACCGGAGAATTTCGTGGCTGCAGCTCAGGAATCCGCCTATACTGGCAAGGTGAACTTACACGTGGTAGACGGCTATGATCATTCGTATTTCTTCATCAGTTCCTTCATTGAAGATCATGCAAAGCACCATGCCAAGTACTTGGGATTGACCCAATAACTCGCGCGTTTTTAGCTAGCTATTAGAGTAGCAGCATGCCTAGTAGCAGGCCATTAGCCATATGCCATTGACTCAAAACTTGGTGATCCAAGTTTCATACCATTTGCTCTTTTTAGGGTTGGAAGAATGAATACTTTGGGCATATTTGGCCATGGCTTTGGCTTGTTTGGTCAAACTTTCAGCTATTTCTTCCACTTCTTCATCAATAGTTCCGTTTAACATCAAATCCACAATCAATTTGTCCGTCAACTTGACGATAATCTGTTGGTATGTATATATGGTATCGATTTGTTCACCTGTAGTAGCATTAGGTAAAGATTTCTTAAATGATGCCAATAAGAGTTTAATCAATTCGATATTCTTAAGCCATTTCTTACCATATTTCGATAATTCTGCGTTTATCGATTCATCATCATCATCATCATCATCATTACTAGGAGGATTAGCCCCATCAAGATCATCTTTTTTATCATCCTCTTCACTCTCACTCTCACTCTCACTATCTAACCCAAATGGATCTTCATCAGCAGCTTGAGGATCCTCACACCATTCCTCAAATTCTTCAAGCCCATCATCAATTAAGCCAATATTCTGTTTGATTTTCTCCGTCAATAATGCCAAACTTCCACTATCAACAAGACTATAAATGGCATCACAATTAGTCCATATTTTCCCAATAGCCAACAATCTGCCATTAACTTCATTAACTCCATTAATTTCATCATTTTTGCCGGGTTTTTCTTGTTCTTTGGCCAACTCATCCACATCTTCCAATACCAGCTTCAATTCCTCGGTAAATCCAATGTTTGATGATATCAATTGTTTGATTTGTAACATCACTTCATCATAGAATAATTGAGAGATTGTTAATGGTTGCAATTGAACCACCACGGAAATCACCAACACGGAAGTTTCAGAGAGTTTCTGGAGAGTGGAGTATGCAGGGGTGGCGTCCTTAGAGAGGTTTTGTGGCTTGAAAATGATACCGACTTTGGTGGCATGGGCTCGGATCAATTTGGCTAATTTCTTGAGTTCATCCAATGGTTGTTTGACCTTTGCCGCCTTGATTTCCGACCTTGATTGCTCGTCGTTTAAGCTTTTGCTCCAGTATTGAAGCGCCTCATTATACGAGTCAAGAAGTTGAAGTAAATCGGTTCTGTTCTTTGACATCCGGGGTTGGTTTAAACTAGTAACGGTTTAAAGTGTATATTATCATTAACCAGTAAATTTTTATGAGATGGCAGGTCACGTGGGCGTGCACGTGCAACGTATAACCAAGCTATATACCATTTTTACCAATTTTACCAATTTACCAATCATCGTCATCCTCATCGTCACTTTGGGCCACCTTGCCCTTTCGCTTACTTAAAGCAGAAGCCAAAGCATCTGCCATTGTAGCCGGAGGACCATTTGGCGCACCACCAGCTGCACTACCAGGAGAAGCAGCACTATTGCCAGATTCAGGAAGAATAAGAGGTTTCTCCAATTGAGACTTATCCACTTTCTTAAGTGCTCCAATTCCTGCTCCTCTGATTGAGGCAAGAAGTGCATCTCTTCCGACGTCTCCAGTTTGTTCAGGTGGGGAAGAGGAAGACATATCTGGCATAGGTGGGGGAGGAGGTGGGGGACCTCCAGACCCCATAGGTGGAAGTGGTGGAGGAGGTGGAGGTCCGCTAGAGCCCATAGGAGGAAGTGGTGGAGGAGGTGGAGGTCCGCTAGAATTATTAGTACGTGGGAGTGGAGGTGGGAGTGGAGGTCCAGGATTAGCAGTAGGAGAAAGTGGGTTTGGTGGGGGATATGAGATTGTAGATGCTGGTGCTTGTTGAGGTGCTTGTTGAGGTACACGTTGAGGTGGAGGTGGAGAAACAGGGCCAGTAAAAATTGGAGGAGCCGGTGGAGCTTGAGGTGAATAATTGTTAGGTGAAGGATGGCCTGGCGGTGGCGCTGGAACTGGCGCTGGGGGTCCTCCTCTACTGGCTCTTGGAGGAGGTGGTGGTGGTGGTCCTCCTCTACTAGCCCGTGGTGGAGGAGGTGGTGGTGGTCCTCCATTACGTTGTGGAGGTGGTGGAGGTGGAAGTCCCGCTCGTGGTGGAGGGGCCGGTCCATTACCCCCTCTAGGAGGTGGCATTGGAGGTCCCTGTCCCATAGCACCTCTTGGGGGGGCAGGGGGTCCGCTATTTTGCTGTGGAACAAATGGTGGAGGAACCAGGTGATATGATTTTCCGTAGTTACCAGGGGCAGCTGGTTGACCAGGAGGGCCAGGGGGGCCAGGAGGGCCAGGAACAGGCCAAGAACCTTGATGTAATGGTGGTGGACCGTTATTTTGCTGAGCATTTGCCAGTGGTGGAGGTGGTAACAGAGTGTTTCTTACCGGAGGAGCAACAGCATTAGTAGGTGGTAATCTAAACCTTGGTTTTGCCGGTTCTGTGGGCGCAGGAGTGTTATTGGATGGCGATTCCGGTTCGCTAGTCTTATCAGGAATGTCGTAATCGTGTGGGGGTGGAGTAGGAGGACTTGGAGATGGTTCATGAGATGGGTTGGAAAGAGCTTGGGTAGGTGGAGGTGGTGGTGGTGGAGCTTTCTTCGTTTTTTGCGAGGATGATGATGCAACTCTTGATGGTTTAGAAGCCACCTCTTCATGTTCATGTTTTCTTTGTAGTTTCCGAGGAATTGGAGGTTCTAACCCTACCAATGGACCACCCTGCTTGGTGATATAATCCTTGATGAATTCTCTATTATCAGCAATCATATCTTCGGTGATACCTGCCGCTTCCAACTCAGCATACAAAGATCTCCATTCAGGAGGAGGCACGTCATCATAATATAAAACCCCTTTTGCCCTTCTAGATCTTTGGGCAGTATTAACATCAGTGAATTCACCTCTAGGGCCAGGAGCCAGCTTACCCACAGGCCCAGCCCGATCCTTTAATGCAATGGCGTTTTTGTTGTTAATGGTTTGTTTGGAGCCGTGTTTCTGGCGACTGGTGACCCTCTTGTAGAAATGGGTAGCATCATTGGAATCTTCAAATAAGAGCCCTACTAAGCAATCCTCGATTTCAAAAGTATGGAAGAATTTACGATCCTGATTGTAATCGAAATTGACATATAATTCTTGATCCCAAAGAACCCCACGACTTCCCACGATATCAACAAGCTTGAGAAAGAATGTGTGACCCACTAAGTCGTCCACCAATGCAATTGCACCCAGAAGTCCCGTATAAGTCCATTTGGTGGGATCTGGATATGCCACGTAAAGTCTGGCCACCGTGGCATCGATGATCTTGTTGTTTGCCTTTGGAACGGAGCGCTTGATCTTCTCCTTGTCTTGGGTGGTCAAGATCCCCATGATGAATTCGGTGAAGAGAATGGGCAACTGGTAGGCAATAGGAGTTCTGTTGAGGTGGAATAAGGCTGATGTAATGTGTAAATTCGGGTCGGTGTAACATGTAATTAGCGTCGATGTAACATGTAATTATTTTGCAAGTTCTGGCCTGGAGCGGTTTTTTTTTGCAGGTTACTCTGTCAAACCATACTCATCTTCAAGGCTCGAAATTGAACTTTTCTCCACTACATTCCACTACTACTACAATGTCTGGACGTCAAGGAGGAAAGGCCAAGCCTTTAAAGGCCCCAAAGAAGAAGATTGCTGAAGACGATGAAGAAGATGCTGCCTTCAAGGCCAAGCAAAAGGCCGATGCTCAAGCCAGAAAGGCCATGGCTGACAAAGCCAAGAAGGGAGGCCCCATGGTTGGTGGAGGTATCAAGAAGAGTGGAAAGAAGTAAGCTCTTTAATAAACAATCTTATGACAAATTGTAGATACTTTAGAACTTGAGGAGATCCAGGCTTTTGGAAGGGAAAGCGAAGGTTACCAACCAGACTAAAGGTACCTTTAGGATATGATGATTTGGGGGTCAGCAACCAATCATAGATGAGACCATAAAGCTAGAAATTACCTCCAAAACTACAAGACAACTTAAGCTCATCAACAACTCGGAAAGTCTCAGTAAGACTTGGTAAGACTCAGTAAGTCTAATTAATCTCAGTAAGTCTAAGTAGTCTCAGTAGTCTCAGTAGTCAGAGTCTCAGTAGTCAGAGTCTCAGTAAGGCAACAACTCCAATTTAAAAAGGACCTCGGTGAAGATTCAATTAGGTTATATCAAGATTTCCAATAGATTCAATTCAATGTTTTGGATGAATCATTAGAAATTGATCATGAGAAATTAACAGAAGCTATCTGATATGAATACTAGTATGGTTATTTTATTCACCACAATGATTATCCATTTACAAATTTACACTTAATCCTTACAGTTGACCATATTTGATGTCTCAATTGCCACTAAATCACCACTAAATCACCCCATGGAATCTATTCCATATGGAAGTGCCATATTAGGGCAAAAATGAGCATGGTGTCCATTATATTTGTAGATGGCCAAAAATGTAAAAATGAAGCGACCTCGGTGAGGGTCGAACTCACGATCTTAAGATTAACAGTCTTACGCCTTAGCCAACTTGGCCACGAAGTCTCGCTTTTGAAAAAGTGCGCTCTTGCAAGTATCAGTGGTGCTATGTGTAGCGAATAAATAGACATGATCTTGATGAAACTGCCCCTGTGAACTCAAGACAGGAGCTGTAGATAAACCAATCTGTGACTCTACCAATATAAAAGCGTTGAAACTAACTTCTAATATTACAATATGTAATTATATTAAAACAATGTTGAAAAGTTTGAAAATTTTGAAAATTTTGAAATGTCCAAAAAAATTTGATTATTGATGAAATTTCATTCTTGTTGTTTTCAGTGACTCGCTTCTTTTACACATTGATCAGCCAGTAATAATCATTGCATTATCTCTGACATTTGTATCCCAGGTTCTTTATTCTATGTAGTAAAGTGCGGGGAAATCCAGGAAGGGTTGAAGCGCAGGATTTGCAGTCCGTAGCTCGGCTCCGAGAAATTCTCATATCATTTTCCTACACATAGACAGTAGCAACGGAGCGATGGGCCAATTTCGATCTGTTGTGTGGGAATTAATAATGCACATCGCACGCAACTCGCGACATGAATTGAATAAAGCGGAATCTGGCGGGAAACAGCTCGAAGTAATACTTATGAATATCAAGTCAATGAATAGTATGAGTAGGTTTTAGTACGTATGTAAGTTCCTGTAGACGCACGGAACTATGCAATGTGTCAATATTTTGACGTGGTTTCCAAGATCCAAACTCCGAAATGCAAAATCCATGGTTTCAAAAAAATTCCCGGGATTCGCCAAATTGGTTAGTCCCTGATGTCACGATACCCTTAAACTCCGGTTTGGGTTCCGCTCCGAAAAAAACATATATAAACGGGGGATTTTCTACTTTGCCAAGGTTCCTGCATTATGTGAAGCAATTATGCAACTCACTTCTCATGAAAACCCGGTTGCAAAATCCCATGGTGGAAATTCTCTTCATAGGGAGCATACCATCGATGACAACGACTCATCACATAGCCACTCATCACATAACCACTCATCATATAACCACTCTATGCTGGGGTTGGATCCCATGACATCTGGTAGAACAAGTCCCAGTGATCATCATCAACAGAATTTATCTAGTGAAGCTTCACCCAATGAAAAGCTCCTCCTTGCTGACCGATTGGGGGATGCACATCTTAATATTCTTCCGTTGAAAAAGTTACTTATTTGCTTAGCTGCACTTTCTTTGGGTCTCTTTATATCATTTTGCGATCTGACTGGACTCACGGTTGCATTACCTCAAATTGCAAAGGATCTTAATGCTGAAACTACCATTAATTGGGCCGGAACCGCTGCTTTATTAGCCAATTGTGTATGTCAAGTATTATTTGGTCGTATGGCAGATATCTTTGGAAGAAAGAATATTCTTTTAACATCTTTGGGAATATTAGCCGTGGCAGATTTGATATGTGGATTTGTTAAGACTGGACCTCAATTCTACGTATTTAGAGCCTTTGCTGGTATTGGAGCCGGTGGAACTCAATCTTTAACTATGGTAATGTTAAGTGATATTGTCACTTTGAAACAAAGAGGTAAATATCAAGGAATTCTTGGTGCACAAGTGGGACTTGGAAATGCATTAGGTCCATTTATTATGGCAGCATTTGTGGAAAACAATAGTTGGAGAAATTTTTATCATATGATGCCTGGTTTAATATTTCTCGTCATGGTAACCATTTGGTATTTAATTGATGATAAATCTAATTCGGAGAAACTTTCTGATGTTCTTACTAGAAGGGAGAAATTTAAAAAAATCGATTATTTTGGTTTGGTATTTTCTACGGCAAGTTTAACTTTATTACTTATTCCAATTAGTGGAGGAGGTTCTACTTATCCTTGGAATAGTACAATTGTCATTGTTATGTTTATAATTGGAGGAGCATGTATGATTGGATTCTTACTTATTGAATGGAAAATTCCAAAACTTCCAATGATTCCTTTAATTTTATTCACTAGACCTTCATTATCGATTATATTACTTTCAAATTTCTTCTTTGGAATGGCATATTATGGTTTCTTATATTACCTTCCTTATTATCTTCAAATTGTTAGACAATTGGATTCACTTCATTCATCTATTTTCATACTTCCTTTAGTATTACCCATGTCAATCATGTCGATTATCTCAGGTCAAATTATTTCAAGAGTTGGTCATTATAAATTAGTCATTGTTGCTGGTTATACATTATGGACACTTTCATGTGGATTGGTGATGATGTTTAATAAAAGTACCAATTATGGTGTGGTGGTGGTGATTTTACTTATAATGGGTTGGGGAATTGGATGGACCTTCCAACCAACAATGGTGGCAGCTCAAGCTCAAGCACGGAAATCTGAAAGAGCAGTGGTGATAAGTACTAGAAATGTGTTGAGATCTTTTGGAGGTGCTGTAGGAGTTGCAATTGCATCATTAATTGTGTCAAACAGTCTTTTGAAAGAAATCAATCAGCAACAACAAGGTGAACTGTTATTAAGCCCCAGTTATCTTAACTATATGAAAACTCATATTTTCAGTCATATCGATGCCACATCACTTTCATCAAGTCAAACAGAAGTGGTGAAATCGATGTATATGAGTTCAATTCATAACTTTTTCATTCTTAATATTCCTTTAATAGGAGTTTGTTTGATTAGCAGCTTCTTTGTTAAAGATAATGGAATGCAATGCATTGATGAACTTCCTGAAAAAACCAAAACACCTGAAGAGAAACCAACCAAAGAAAAGGTTTAAATAATAGATAATAAACAAAAATAATTAGATGGTAAATGACAATAGGAAAAGGTCGTAAATTGCTCCTATAGAAACATCAGTAAGTGTAGTGTAAGTCTAATTCAGTAAATTCAGTAAATTCAGTAAATTCAGTAAAATTCATTGATTCAATCGGGGTAAGCTGTTTCAAACAGTTTCCAACAGTCTAGATTCAGCTCCAGCAAGAGACTCCTAGGCACCACTTATTATTTGAGAAGCTGAATACTTCAGGAGTCAAGCCAGCTAGCTTGCATAAGTTGGATTCAACATGATAAAACATTTGAGCATTTATGCTCATCATCACAGCTTCATCCAATATGGAGATTGTGACATGGTTCTGATCAAAGGTTAAAAGAAAAGGGGAATTCATCAAAGAACCCCTTAGCTTCAGTGAAATGTTCCTCTGCATACTTCAAGTAATCCGAAGGATCGAAATCATTAGCTTCATAACCTGAATGAGAAGATTCTTTAGAGTACTGAAGTGGTTCTCTAACGGGAGCGAAAAGATGATCCAATCGGATATTTGTTATCTGTTCAAAAACATCGACAAATTGATTCCCACTAGAATACGTGGAAGGTTCTGCATTGCTTTGATAGATTGTCCATAATGATTTGAGATATGGGATATCTTGATTGACAATTCGAGAAAATCCTCTAAGATAAAAAGCAAAGATCGTGGTAGCAACCGTGAAAAATACAATTGTCTTTATGGTGGCAATCAAAATATTTACCCAAAACTTGATAAGTTTTCGAAGGAACTTGTAAGTCACGTATAAGAGTAAAAGTCCCAATATGATTTGAGTAGCATTGGGGTAAGTTTGGGAGAAGAAAACAAGGGTATTGACAGAAGATCTTAATACGAATTCCGCCAAGGTGAATATGAAGGCGATCACGGGGATCAAGATATCTGAAACACCCATTTTGATGATAAATGGGGAAGTATATCGTACGGGGTAGATTACTATGGGGTATTTGAGGGCCTGTGAATAGTTGATCACATGATGGGATAATTATAGTTACCCGGCCTTTTTGGTGGCAGTAGGGGTTACCCGGATATAGCCTTCAGACTATATAAAGAACTAGAGATGCCCAGTTTGAGAGGTTAGAAAGTTGCATCCGGAAATTTGGCACCAAATAGTATTTAGCTCGTGGTTGCATTTAGGCGTTTACATCCTGACCTTGGCTTGCCTATTCACTTAGGAGGACTTGAGACGGATCAGTTTAGATGTGGTACGGATTACATGTGAGTTGGTGGTTGATAGTACGGAGAGATTAAAGTGTCTATCAAGAATATTCCGAAGGTTAGAAACTTTGGAGTGTCCCGTTATGCCACGACATTCATTTTGAATAAATGAAATGTAGACAAACAACTTGCATTGCCAAGTTGTTATTAGGTAGTAATTACCATATAACCTCCAATCCACCTGTGAAAAGTGTATACCCTCAACCTGCAATCCACCCCGTGAAAAGTGCATTTTGTTTACCAACCTGCAATCCACTGAAAAGTGCATTTCAACTTGTAAATCCCCAAGGTGCAATGCATGTTTAGATAATGGTGCGTGGCCCATTTCCCGATCGGTGAGATTGTGCAGTTTAGCCTCCTGTACCCTGAAATAACCTGCAAAAAGTTAGGTCCCGGATCCAATGGCACCTCTATCGATCCCAGTAACCGGCCAAGCCGGTAACTAGTCCGTCCTGTTCCTCCGCCTCTAACCATTCCATATAGACCGCAGTCCCAACCTTGTATCACGTGGCAAGTTTGCTGTAGCCACTCCAGTCTCCAGCCTCCAGCCTCCAGCCTCCAGCCCCCACCCTTGCCTGACCCTGCCGCACTCCTCCCCCACCCCAGCCTTATACATCATGTGACCATATCTTCTCGTGACCCGCAACTGCCATTTACCAGTGCTTTGACCATTTTGATTCCACCCTATTTGACTAGTATTCAAATCCGTTTGATACCCGCTGGTCCATTTTTCCTTCTAGAACCTTCTTTCAAGGCGTGAAGAAGCTTCCACGTTCACTTTCCATCCTTTCCATCTTTCCCATCTTTTCCGCCATTCTTAACGGTTCCTCTGATCAGTACTGATTAAGTAGGAAACTTGTGCCAAAATCACCTTTATCATAAACCATTGGGTGCAATTTGGGATCAGATCATTAAACACCGTCAGAAGTTCAACCATTGGAACATTCTAGAAAAGTTCCTGAACATCGTTTCATCGTTTCATCGTTTCATCGATTCATCGTGTTAATTACTCCCTGAAACAAGCATGTCTAAACTCTTTCTGCGAAAGAAGCCACCTCAATTATCGTTGATTGAAGAGCTTCAACAAACCTACGATGATTGTTGTAATCTTTCCATCAAATATATCACGATGGAAGAACAATCAAATGTTGAAGAAGCACTTAAAGGTTGGAAAAGTCTTCATACTTCACTTCTTTTTAAAATTGAAGTATTTGAAAAACAATCATTTAAATTTAATAATGATGAATTAAGCATTTTACTGGAACTTAAAGAGATTCGTGATGAAAATATTCGTCACTTGATCCGTGTTCAAATGAGAGTGGATGAAAATAATCGAAAGCGAACCATTCCGAAACCCCCTGTTCCTAGCCCGAATTCTGGTCAAGGTTCTATTCCTTATGGTAAATCGAATCCATCCTCGATGTCTGTGCCTTCGCTTCGTAGCACGGGTCAAAGACAAACATTGAATACTGCCAATCCTCGCTCAATGCTCAAATCATTACGTCCAGGATCAGGTGCCAATTCAGGCTTATCTAAATCAAAGAGTAATCAAGCATCAAAGGCAGCGAACCTTTCATGGCCAAAACCCGCACCACCTAAACGCTCATATTCAGCGTCGGCCAAACCCACAATCTCTGCAGAGCTGTTGTTTGATGATTTCGATCAAAATTCTGTTGAATATAGTGAAAATTGGGAGAAACTCAACAATTCTCGTACTTCATCAGGATTATCTACATTATCTGATGAACCTAATTTGATAGATTTGGAAGATAATTTGGCTCATTCAAGTTCCAAATACGACAATTACGAGCATGATGATTTACTTTTGGATTACTATGCAAGTGATGAAGATACACCAAATCGTGCATTGCAAGAAATGACTATCAAAAAGGTACCCGAGGTACCTCAATTCAAATCTAGAGCTAAACAAAGCAATTTAACATTGCATCCTAAACAACCTGCTTCATATGGGAAGTCTTCGAATGGAAATCATTATGAATCTGAGAATAATAGAGCAGCAGCATCAGCAGCAGCCATCACTTCGTCAAACAGATATCAATATACCCAGCCCAAACCATTGAATATCAATGTTTTGATGAAAAATACTTCCAAGCCCAAACCTAAAGTTGTTGCTAGTGCTAGAGAGACTCATAGGGAGACCAATAGAGCTCCAAGTAAAATAGAAGCATCTAGGTCTGCTCCTAAATCTACCATTAAACCAAAGGCAATTCCTAAACCTAAGGCTTCAAATAATATTTCGTATAATTATGTCAAAGCTCCAGTGAAGAATGGATCACCAACCAAGAAGGCTACAAGACCTCCAATTAAAAAGCCTAATTCTCCGAAATCGTCGTCTCCTTCTCCTGCCCCAGATTCAAGTCCTACTGAACCTGAAAAAGAACTCACACTTGAGGAATCAGAAGAAGCATTTATCAAGACTATTAAAGGAATTGATCAACAAGCTGCTAGGCAAATTTTGAATGATATTGTGGTTAAAGGAGATGAAGTTTATTGGGAAGATATTGTTGGGTTAGATGGAGCTAAGAATTCACTTAAAGAAGCAGTTGTTTATCCATTTTTAAGGCCAGATTTGTTTAAGGGACTTAGAGAACCAACAAGAGGTATGTTACTCTTTGGACCACCGGGTACAGGTAAAACAATGTTAGCAAGAGCAGTGGCAACTGAATCCAAATCCACATTTTTTTCTATTAGTGCTTCATCACTAACATCAAAATATTTGGGAGAATCTGAAAAACTTGTGAAGGCATTATTTTTATTGGCAAGAAAATTAGCACCATCAATTGTTTTTGTGGATGAAATCGATTCACTCTTAAGTTCACGTACAGAGGGAGAAGTTGATAGTTCCAGAAGAATTAAAAATGAGTTTTTAGTACAATGGTCAGAATTGTCAAGTGCAGCCGCAGGACGGGAATCCGAAGATGTTTCACGCGTATTGATTCTTGGAGCTACGAATTTACCATGGTCAATTGATGAAGCAGCAAGGAGACGGTTTGTTAGAAGACAATATATTCCATTACCTGAAGATGATACTAGGAAATGTCAAATTAAAAAATTATTAAAGTATCAAAATAATGTACTTACCGAAGAAGATTATGATAAATTGATGGAATTGACGAAAGGATTTAGTGGATCAGATATAACTGCATTAGCCAAGGATTCAGCCATGGGACCTTTAAGAGCATTGGGTGACGCCTTGTTACTGACGGCAACAGAAAATATTCGACTGATTAATCTAGAAGACTTCAAGAATAGTTTAAAGTATATTCGACCAAGTGTTTCTAGTGAAGGGCTCGAAGAATATGAAAAATGGGCGGTAAAATTTGGAAGTTCTGGAGCATGAATATGAAATTTATTGATTGGAGTGAATAATTAAAGTTAAACTTAAAATTCACGGCTATTTTTACCAAAGTTTAACTATGGTTGATTTGTGAAATTCATCTCCCCGCAAATTACCCATTGGTTCAAGGGGTAAACTGAATTGACCAATTTACGATGGTGGTAGGATCGTGTCAGCGAAGATCTTAACAGGGCGTACTTGTCGCGTACTTGTCGTTGGTTGGTACGTTGAGCTGATGTAAGACGTCACCTTTATCAGTTTTTCCGGGCGAAGCAGGAAAGTTTATCGACTGTCGCGGCTGTGGTCGCGACTCAGACCGTGACTGTCGTGTCGACCGTCGTCTCATCAACCTGAAGTCCAGGCCATTGACCCGTTGACACTTTCATGGCCAAGAACTAATTGGGTGCTCGGCGAGAAGTTGCTTGGTCCAGGCCTGGGCCAGGCCTGGTGATGGAATCGATGTAAGTGTCATTATTTCCATGCGGGAATTGTCGTCAACTGTTTGACATGGACGTTTGCATTAACGTTCGCATTGACGTTCGCATTGACGTTTGACATTTGACGTTTGACGTGCGGCTCTCAGGTACTTCAATGCAATTGCAACTCCAGACTTGGCCATGAATTTACTAAGTTGTCTATTATAAACTATTACGAAGAGCCGAGGGGCTAAGTAGATGCAACATCGGAATCCATTGGCCACAATCGGTCGGGTTAATCAAGCTTATTGTCAATGATGCATTACGTCAACCAAAGCTAACAGATCAGAGTAATTTTTCATGTAGAATTCCTTGCATAAATATAAAATATCCAATACACAAGCATATACCTACATATGGAGGAAGGACCACATTAGAGCCGATCCAGTGGCTAAACCGAAGACGTAACAGATGTGATGTCAGGGGTTCCTCCACGAATGGGGAGGAAGAAGAAGAGAAGAAGAGAAGAAGAGGTAGAAGAAGAAGGAAAAACAGTTGATGAATGAAACATGGCCAAAGGCAAAAAAGACAATAGGCAAAAAGGCCAATCGACTAGAAACGAACTGGAAGAGCAAATTTCTACGTGCCCCTCTTCACCTCCTCCACCCTCCTTTTGGTGAGGCTGTCTACTCTCAACTCTCAACTCTCAACTCTCACCTCTCAACTTTCATCTCTCAACTCTCAACTCAACTTCACCGTGCCTGTGCCTGACTCGGTAGATTTGACTGATGGACCACTGTAATTATTTCCGCTGCCATCGCAGCTCTGCGATCTGTTTCAGCTGCCGGTTAATTCCATCACCTCTTCAGCAGCAGTCTACGATTCTACGAAATCTTCCAGCATTGAAATCTACGAGAAATACGAACTTCTAGTTGACGTCACTTTTTATGCCGTTGAAAAATCTTCCAGTCACAAGTGCTTTTCATGTCATGAGATTGTTCTACGGACTGGCTCCCATGATTCCGGTTTACTTCTGCTTCTTCCACTGCCGTGCTGCCACTGGCGTTCTGTACTCCAGTTGACTTCATGGTGATATTTTTTGCAATGCCATGCGCAGATTGTTCTATTGTCTGGACATGAAACGCATTGTATAACGTTTGTGGTTGATAGATTACATGAGATAACCATAGAAGAGCGGAATCGCTCAAGGCCAGTGCGTTTGCCACAGATAGACAAGCAGACACAGATATAAAAGACACAAACAGATAGAATTGACAGACACAAGCAGACAGGAACAGATGGACACAAAAAGACAAGCAGACAGACACAAAAAGACAGACAGAACAGTTACGTAGAAATCGCTGGATTGGGAATAGACTGGATGACGATTAATGGGACCACAGGTTGATGGTGAAGCTGATCCATTAAGGAAGCTTAGATTGGGCCCTTTGTAGGCGGAGATTTTGATTAGATGGGTTTCTAGAGTATTGCAGTATGGGTGTTCTAGATAACTCCTTAGACGAGGATTCCAAACAGTCAGTGACTTCAATATAATCCAGTGATATTTCGTTATCAACTAATTAATACATAAGTACCATTTAACGAAACAAGCCTTTAAGGCTCAAGGCCATCAGCAGCAGTCGCAATCACCGCACAATCATCACAATCATCACACAATCATCACAATAAATAAAGCCGTTTAAGGTTGGCCCCTCGCAGATACGCCACCCCGATCTGGGGAAATAGCGAATTGTCCAAACAGAGATATGGGCCCAGGCACTGCGGATGCATGCTGGAGATTCAAGACCCGCAACTACACTTGCACTTCCCAGGAAGTGCCCAGGCAATCCAGGGAAGTGCCCAGGCAATCCAGGCAAGTGTTTGCGGCATCAAACGGATATTCCATCTCAACCACAAACCACATAATCCACCGAAACCAGACAAATCACAAACCATCTCAACCACAAACCACACAAACCACACAAACCTCACACAATAGACAAAATCGTGCGATGGTTTCAGAAACAATACTCCGTTATCGCCCCTGACATGAATGTAGCAGTCAGGTATTTTCCCTTACTGTAGGCGTATCGGTGCCCCAATGCATGGCTAGGGACGAGATCCAGGCACTAATTGGGGACGAAATCCAGGCACTAATTGGGGACGAAATCCAGGCACTAGGGGGAACGAGATCCAGGCACTGAAATGGGGCCGGATGACCTGGAAACCTGGAAGACATGTTTCAGACAGTACCTCCAGCAAATTAACAGTAACAGCAATTAATGGTATCAGCAAATTTACAGTACCAGCAAAGCTACAGTAACAGCAAAGTATCAGAAACAGCAATATAAAATATTATAGAAGGGTCGGTGGCACCCTGCGTTTTACTTCAAGTAGTTGCCTTGGTTTTGCTTGGGTTTGCCTTGGTTTCAAGGGTTCTTCCGGTTCCAGAGCGTTGTTGGCCTAACTACGCCAAGGACACATTTGTACTCCTAGCGATTGCTAATAGAGAGTTGCTACTCCACCAAGTGGCCTCCTATGGCAGTAGCCCAATGTAGTAGACCAATGGCAGTAGCCCAATGGTCGTAGATCCGTCAATCAGGCTCGTCAATATCAGACAGTTTAAACATTCGATTTTGGTATTTCTCCATTTCTCCATCGCTCCATTTCTCTATTTCTTTAATTCTTTAGTTCTCCATCTTCTGCATCGCTCTATTTCTTTCTGCACTTCTTTCTGTATTATTTCTATATTATTTCTATATTGGGTCATGTCTTCAGCCCACTCCATGCACCAGACAGTGATGCCCATCGCAGAATCATTGATCGAACCCCATGTCACCACCCCATGTCACCCGGCCTATGGGCGTGGTCTTCTGCCCAGGCCACCGGAAGTACCAAAGCCAGAGCCAACCAGCCAACGCCAACCAGCCAACGCCAACCAGCCAACGCACCGGCCCGACTCAGCTTCTGGACCTTGGCCCGGTGGAAGAAATTACCTGGACAGGGCCCCGCACCACGGCAGATGTTTAAGCTTTTTAGTGCTGCTGTCTATTGTCAACGTCTGAATGTGCGAGATATGTCACAGGAGGAAATGTTTGGCTAGATTAATGGCATGATGACCACGGCTATATTTACCACAACTGGTATGCGACTATCCAACGGTGCACCAGCAAGTGAAGGCTGCTTTGTGAGGGTCGCTCACCAAATGAGAAATGAGAAATGAGAAATGAGAAATGAGAAATGAGAAAATAACCTATCAAGAATGCTTAAATGAGCAAATCATCTAATTATGAAATGGTAAAGTCACTTAACTCGGACGCAGTGTGAGCTCACCTGAGCCTGTTTGGGTAGAGGCTAAATTGATTAAATTAGTTTAACTGGGTTATTTAGTTTGATTGGATCAACTGGATCAACTGGTTTAATCGGGTTAATTGGGTTACCTGATTTAATTGGTCAATAAGCACCACATTAATAGTCTTTCAGTTGCCCATACGATCCATGTACCCTCAAACCACCACCAACACATGCACCTATATCGATATGTCCTCAACGGCCCCAAATACCCCCACTCTAACCTGCGTTCCCCCACCGCCTGTTTCCTCCATCGCCTACTCGACAGGCTGCAACTTGCAGCATACGCACGCCCAAACTGAAATCAGATAACGGTTTGAGGGACGATCGATATAAGTTTGCAAGGTTGAACCTCGTAAAAGCATCATGTCAAATACCTTGGTAGATTACTTAATCAATGGAATCTCCTGATTTCCTATTTCCTATTTCCTTTTCTAGTGTTAGCAGATGTGTACTCGTTTCACCGTAGCAGATCGCTTTCCTCCCCACCCAACAATCTGGCAGGGACGGAAAATCTATGCTCACTTAACTGCATGATGCATGACTGTGCATAAAGATTTATAAACTCATGCGAAGACATGCATGAGTCTAGCACTGCAGTCTGACACTGCAGCCCGATGAAGCTGATGTGGAAATGGCAGCTTATGCGACTCTTGGACTGGTCTGCACCACTTCCACATTCACCACTTCAAATCTTCGTTTGTAAATCGCATGTTAGCCTAACTTGATAGAAAGTAAACTTCAAACCTTTCATTGAATTTTTCATGGAATTATGCCTTGTTCAGCCTGGTTAAATTCACATTCATGGCGAGGTTGAAGTTGCAGTTGGTGTCCAATGGAGCCGTGGAATACCAGGCTCGCTCGTTTCCGTGTTATAGTTCCCACTTCCAAAATGCAAAGTGCAAAATGCAAAAATCCACCCCACCTTTTCCTTCGGTAAATCCATGAATTCATCGCAAGTTGTATCATTAACATTTACACCTTCGGAGCATCAACTGTTTGTTCATGGATGGGTTTCCTATTTGGTATATTTTGCTTTACGGTTTACGATCCATTTTACATGGCATTAGCGAGTTTCGAGGTTTGTCCTTTGTCCTTTTTGCCCTTTTGCCTTTTTCAGGATTGCCTTCTTGAGGTTTGACACCTTGGCCGTTTAATGGTTTAGTTCTACTTTATGTTCTACTTTTGGTGGTGTAATACCGCCAATCGAAACCCTGATTTCATATCCGCTGGAATGGCAGTTTTGGTAGTTTGGTACGATATTCTCATTCTTGGTAAAGTTGGCCCATTCCATAATGCTTCAAGCTTCTGTCTCCCCTCTCCCCTCCTTCAAAACTTTTGAGCCAGCTGACCCGATCTCGAGGCACCACCTCGGCACTAATGTTATATAACACCGGGTGCGTGTTCAATTAGTATTGAACTTTCGATTGCCTCATAATTAGGTGAACGGGGTATGCTCAACGACAGGTGATGGGCCATTGCTTTGGGGTTTGAAGACGATGATTTAATTTGACCACTTCCTTTGGCTTTGGCAGTTTTTTTTTTGGAATAACGGTGATTAAAATGGTAGAAGTTGGAAAGACGTTGTTGCTATAGTTAACATCAGAACAATATGTTTCAAGGTGGTTATTATTTCTGGACTATAATTTTGATTATGGATATTATTTGTAGTGTCTACATTTAAAAAAAAATTCTTCATTAAAAAATAACGCCCCAACTCTAAAATTGTTCTGTGTGATTAGCCCGGTACTTTTTTAATTGTTTTTTTTTTTTTTTCAAATTAGGATTATATACACTACCATCAAACAGTTAAAAAAATCAGTTTTAGGTACTTATAAACAAAATTATTTAGTAATAAAATTATTTGACGCATTTAACTACATAAGAAAAAAAATATTTTTTATTTCTACTTTTCGATTATTTTATCGAGGTTTGTTGATTAGCTAAATCTTCAAGTAGCGCAGGTATATGCTGGAGAACCAAGGAGTGTAGTATGTGCCCTGAATGTATCTATCTAGCCCTAAATATAATCCTATCAATCTCTGCATCAAATATTTATACCGTTCAATATCCTCCTGCAAAAAATCTTCCTATCGTAATAAGTTGTTACTTTGTTCATCACCATACATTCCATTTCTTGAATTTAATTAGAACATCGGAAGTCGCTATTTTTGGTTCACTACTTCCTCCTCATCATTATCTACGGCATTTATCGATTACTATCGTACAATAGAAGCCGTGTTGATTGTTTGATTGTTTGATAGGTTCCTGCTTTCTCGGTAAGAAGCTGGTCTTGTTAGCGTTTTATGTATTGTAACTAATTGAGGCATTCTATTATTTCTGCATCACCACATTAACTCATCCATCCCAGTTACAATTACAATTCAACTTACTCAAATCTTCCCATATATATCGGGTGGTCCTTTAAAAAGTTATAAAGTGAAAAAACTTACAAACTTCACTTCCTGGTTTATCGTCATTTAAGACGTCTGTCACTGACTCCATAATTCCATCATTATTCTCCCCACATAAAACCCTGGCTATGATATCATTAATGTCCAATCCTAATCACAATCCTCCCCACCACCAATGGTATAACATGCCTCATAATATGCCTCATGATACCAGGAATCATTCGTTGCCTTCCATAGCCACCTCACTTTCAGAAGACCATGAGTATGAAACCTCCCTGGCCAATGTTTCACCTGTTGGTCCTTCATATCAATCTCAAATGATGGCCGATAATACCGATCTGTACTTTCAGTACAATCCATCTCGGTATTATTATGCCCAATCTACCAATCGAAGTATGTCCACTTCATCTTCGCCCCCTTTAGCATTTTCCTCTCAACCTTCCAGACCTCCCTATAACTATGCCGGTGCTGGTGGTGCTGGTGCCGTTGCCGGCAAACCTGCCGACCCTAATCAACCATTACAATATCCCCCAGCCCCAGGCGCCTCTCATGCATACACCCAGTACGTTTATTATCAACAGCAACAGCAGGTCCCTGGTGCATCATACGGCCCCATAATACAGCCTTTTGCAGGGTTACACATGCAACCGGCGCCCATGGGCAGTACCATGGCATATGGGCCTGGAATAGCGGTTCCAGGCGGCATGCCAGCGAAGAGAAAGTCCAAACAGTCTACAACATGGTCTGCAAAAGAGGATAAGCTTCTTAGGGAACTTAAAGAGGTGCAAAAGCTTGGATGGAGAGAGATATCGACATTCTTCCAAGACAGAACCCCCAATGCTTGTCAATTCAGATGGAGAAGAATCATCAGTGGGACCAGTACAGGTACCAGTATCCACAACTTGCATCTCCATCAGGGTAGTACCAAGAAGAAGTCACACCATTCGATCAACTTTTTGTTAAATTAATTAAGAGTATCAAACACCACAAACACCACAAACACCACAAACACCACAAACACCACAAACACCACAAACGACACCACAAACGACACCACAAACTACACCACAAACTACAGTCCCACCTCACATCAGATCATTAGAGCCAGGACGGACTCAATGACTATGATCTGACCATCATCTATTTCGCTATTTGGGTATCTCACCGTGACCATCTGACGGTGTCAGGCCTGCTACAATCTCCAGCCTCTGTCAGTGGCAGTGGCAGTGGCAGTGGTATCGCTTTGTTCATGGTGCCTTGCTCTGCCTTGTACATGGTCTGCCTTTGTATGGTGCCTGCCTCTGGCTGCAACCTTTTGCGACAATGCTTCTACTGTTCTCTACCAACCATCTATTGTATCAATAATCATCACCTGTGTATAGTATACATGTCTGAGTAAGCATTAATAATTGTACTATTGTAAGATGACATTCTCGTTGACGCAAATGCCCACCATGATAGTCAGGTACCCCAGATGTGATTGGGCTTAAAAGGTGCATGTCGCATAGTGTGAAATTATCGAGAACGCGACTCCGTCTAGACCTGAGACTGCAGGGTGAATCATGGCAGATGGTGCGGCGAAGGCAACCACCGGTGACGGCGAAGCTATAGCCGAAACCATAGATGGTACCATCACAGAACCACAGAAGACTGGCTAGATTGAAAGGTAGAATAGACTGGTTCAAGGCAAATTCTCTCCATTCATGTAGCCCCAGGGTTTGTGCATTAGTGTAGTGAATGTCGGGTGCAGCAGCATCATTTTCCGCCACACATCGAAACGTCCAGATGTCATAGAATAGATCGTTTCATGGACCTGGATTACGAACCCCTGTCCTGCCAGATCGCAGCGGTCTAGACGTATGTTTCATATTTGAGGCGTTGGAGTGATCATGCATTGTAGGAGCAGGTGAGAGGATGGAGGTAGGGAAGATGGTGAAGATAAGGTTAATAGCGAAGCCGTCAACAATAGTTTGATGAGGGATTGGCAATGGCAATGGCCATGGCCCTGGCCATGGAATGGGATGGAGCAAGTAGTGTCGGTTGGTACAACAGGAAATAGGTCATATGGTGGTGTTCCATTGGAGGTTGTAGTGAAAAAGTCCACCGATTCCACTGATTCCCACCGATAGACCAATAGGCTTGATGGAGAAGTTTATCCACTGGGCCGGTAGACATTCTCTACATCTCGCTACCACCAGTCCACTAGCAGTTCCAGTACCAAGCAGCTCCAGTCCACTAGCAGTTCCAGTACCAAGCAGTTCCAGTCCACTAGCAGTTCCAGTACCAAGCAGTTCCAGTACCAAGCAGTTCCAGTCCACTAGCAGTTCCAGTCCACTAGCAGTTCCAGTCCACTAGCAGTTCCAGTCCACTAGCAGTTCCAGTCCACTAGCAGTTCCAGTCCACTAGCAGTTCCAGTCCACTAGCAGCTCCAGTCCACTAGCAGTTCCAGTACCAATTCAGGACGGGCTCCAGTCCACTAGACATGTCCCAGAAAGTTACCTGATCCATCAGTCTCAGTCCCACGCATATCGCACATTCCCTCCTCAAACAGTCGATGAGTATCATAATCCAGGGCATTGTTCTTGTGGGCTGTGGGATCGGAGATACCTAGAGTTAATTTAACCTTCAAAGTTTAGCATTCAAAGGACCGCCGTTGCTATTGCATATCATGAGCCAGAGCCCGTGTAGTATACTAGTATACGAGCCATTTGGTTACTTCTATGACTGTTCGTCCCCATGACTACCTTGGGTAGTGGTGCGGAGCCTGGGACCAAAGAAAATAAGGTTAGCGAATGGATCAATGCACAGTGGATGCATTAGGGGAATTCATCAGCCAATGCAAAGGCATCGCATTGTAGCATTGTTACAGTGTTGCTACAAGGAAATATTGGGCCTAAATGGATAAATGGAGGTAAATGGAAATGGACAAAATACAACAAATACAAACAGCCATATGAGATATAGAACTATAAGCAGTAACTTTCAAATCACTTTGTTTTGAAGTTATAATAGAAAATGGACGTAGAGGTGGAGGTGGAGGTGGAAAATGTAAAATGTAATAATATGAATTTATCGAATTATAGAAAATAGGGAGACTATGGAAATATGGAGACTATGGAAATATGGAGACAATGGAAATGTCCATTAATGAATGTAGTAACCCAACTTTGCAATCTATGACTTCCAAACCCCCTAATACTCCTACCCTCCCAGACCCCTCGCCGCCTGGTTCAATGGCCGCGTTCATGGCCGCGTTCATGGCCGCGTTCCATCCTATTCTAGATCAAGGGATTCACTCTACCACCAACCCGGAGACCTAGCCGAAATATGGGCCTTGGGCCCGGGCCATTGGATCTCCGAACTCATGAATCCCAGTCAACAACCCATGAAGCCATCAAGCCATGAAACCACCCACAAGCTCGTTGGTGCTGCCCTGCTCATACTGTACATGTTGCTGTACATGTTGCTGCCAGGCAATTCCCGGCAATGCGATATTTCCGGCCACTTGTGACCAACTCCGGTCTCACCTGGTGCGGGAGCCTACAGCTGGGGATTTATCCATTACCACCGTAAACCTAAACGTCCTTATACCAATGAATTTGCCCCCACCCCACTTCACCCCTCCAATTCACCCACTCCAAATGCCACTTGGCTGTTATGTTCCAAGTCTGTAATGATAAAGTCTGTTCCAAGTTATTCCAAGTTATTCCAAGATTCCATGTGTTCTAAGTATTCCATGTGTTTCTGCCTTGTTCCAGTGCCAGTTCTGGCTTGTTCCACCACCAATACCCGCGATACTTCGTAGTCAAGTGCACCGCATACTAGTCAGCTTGTTCGACCCACCTCCAGGCTCATTCGGCCCATTCCCCTCTCTAAAACCTTCCTGGGCTCAGAAATAGTCTCATAATATTCCCTGCATTCTCATCTCCATGTCGACTACTTTGATGGCTTGTCTACCATGACTGATTGAATCTTTACCAAATCAATCCCGCCAACATCAATTGCGCTTTTCTGTTTGTTCACCCTTCACGTTTCACATTTCACAAACCGTCGCAACCTTGACAGTACATTCGAATCATACGATTACGCTAATCAATTTTTACTACCACAATCGGAGCATGCAGCCCAATTCAGGGACGTTCAGATCGGAGCCATGGTGCTGAGCACAAACCGCTTACGTACAGCTAACCTACATAAGTACGATGCGGTTGAGCTCTGGGCTGGTGACAGTTTCTGGCTTAGTTGGTGTTTATCCGGCGTTGTTAGTTCCTAAACAAACGAGGCGTAGCCCCTGTTCTCGGTTTAAGCGGGGAACATTGGAACATTAGGGGCCAGAATCTGGTAAATAGGTAAATAATCCACCAAACTGGAAGGCCTAGAAATGGGAGGTTGGCTTGGACGGTTTGGGGCTAAACAGGGCCATCAGTATGAGAAGGAAATGCACTATGGAAATCCCTGCAACTAAATGCATGCACCCTGCACTTATGTGCAGGTGGGATCAAATGCGTCCTTAGGGTATAGGGAATAGTAATAACTAGTTTTAAGCCTAGTGGGGAACAGCTATGAGCTGAAATGTTTGAGTTATGGTATAGCTTCATAGAGGTCAGTAATAAACCTATCGGGGTTTGATTTCTGCCATGTCAGATCAGATCTGTTAGAAAACAGCCTGGAGTTGTTGCCGAAACTGCTGCGTACCCAGATGGAATGCTGCTGCAGTCTCATGCACTAGTGGCATGATTTGTTCGCAGTTGATGCGAGCCTGGCATTCCATGCATATACCTCAAGGTTACATGGTTGTGTGTTCCTGCCGTTATCAACTTTGTAACCTTTTATTATCTACCTTAGCAAACTTATACACCGGCCAATCGGTATTTTTTAACTTCCCTACTGCCTGCAACAGTATTTTTCACCAACCTTGAAAATTACACTGGCAATCGCTATAGCTTTTTCGCGGCAATCGTTATGAGGGTTCCAACCACCAACTACAAACTTACTTGCATACTTGCATGCATCCTTGGAGTGCAGCACACCAGGAGACCAGGAGACCACTACTCACATCCCATTGGCCTACTACGGTGTAATAGCCTAACCAAAGCCTAACCAAAGCCTAAACAAGAAGCCTAACCACATGCTTAACCACATGCTTGATATAACCATACCCAAAGCCACCTGTGTGATTTATTACTTGGTTCCCCCAATTGTAACTAATTTTACTTTCTTAGTAAGGACTTACGCTTCCGCTTACAATTATCTATTTTTGACATAATCGGGGCTAGTATTAATTTTGGTATGGTATTTAGTTTAGTACAGTAATTGTTTATTTGGAGGTGATCCGGATCTAATCCCGGATGGGGACTCAACCAGGGAGAATCTAAGGGAGAACAACTTAAATTTGCGAGAACTTTTCCATTACCGTATTGGTGTAGTGGTGGTGGGGGAACCTCGGAAATTATAGCCTATTTCTTAATACTCTTGTCGTTATTCCCTGATACTTTTGTCCATACCATGATGTTTACGAATTCTCTTATCCCTAATGCCATAATGCCATAATGCCTAACGGGACTTACGGGATTGTAGTATAAGATAGGAAGTAAACCATGAGGTTTTGGGAGCATGAGATTTAAGGGCTTCAATACTTCTTTATGAGTGGAACCAGTTCGGGAATTGTTTTGATATGGTTCCTGTGGTTTCTGTGGTTTCTCTGCTTTAGAAAATATACCTGGCTTGGAACCTGATTCTATTTCAATCACCATGATAATAATTCATTTGTAGCAACTAAATGCCGTAGTGAAAACCTTCATGGTTCGGTGTTTGAAACATTTTCAAACCTTTGGCTAGAATAATAATCATAATCATAATCAAAATCATAATAATAATTGCAGCTAGCAAAAAAAAAAAAACAACTGCTTCCAACCTTTCATTTCAAGTATTTGTTCAAGCACTTGGCTGTTTGACCCTTTTGGTCGTTTTGATCCTTTTTGTCATTTTTGTCACTTTGGTCTCTTGATCGTTTGGTCTTTTGATCCTTTTGGTCTTCTTCTTGTTGAACATGGCTTGACCAATCAATGTTCAACAAACCGAATTCGAGGCTTATTTCAATTTCAGGTCATTTTCGTAGTCACCCTTGTCTTGTGACCACAATTATTTTGAGTATAATTTTGTTGGTAACTCCCATTAATTAGTAAACTCCGGGTTTGGTACCAACAATTGCTTAATTTTTTAGA
The DNA here is from genome assembly GCA_030568495.1 of Suhomyces chickasaworum. Taxonomy (NCBI): domain Eukaryota; kingdom Fungi; phylum Ascomycota; class Pichiomycetes; order Serinales; family Debaryomycetaceae; genus Suhomyces; species Suhomyces chickasaworum. The sequence goes on from JAJMGF010000037.1 coordinate 90,170, forward strand.
TTTAGTATCGGGGTCACTGGCCTTACATTTTCTATTGAGAATTATTGATATTGATATTGAAATTGAAATTGATATTCATACTGCATTTGTAATTGCAATTGTAATTGTAATTGTGTCGTGTTGTGATGTGAAATGTAACGTTATGTTGGTTATTTTTGGAATCTTTAACCATTGGTTATAATTAAATATTCAATGATCAACTGTACTTTAAAAATTGAAGTTTAATATTATTAAAAGCTTATTTGTTTCATTCCTATCAATCAGATCCCTCCTAACCCTACTCGATCCAAAAACAATATAGTCCGGTTATTTCCACTATTATTGATGAGATTAAAGATTATGGATTTGTCACTCAATCATAATATCATATTGAATCCCTCTTGATATGGATTAATTTTTGTGATATTATTGGTTGGATTTCCATTTAGTGAATTGCTTCGTAACTTCCTTGGGCATGCAATAGACTGGATCAATATCTTTAAATCCATATCTTTCATGATCAATTAAACTCAACCCTGCTATCCCAAAACAAGTATGATAAATATCTGTCTGGTTATCTGGACGATCACTAATCCCCCCTGCTTTCTCATCCTGACATGATAAAATAAATGTTTCTAATTTTTCAAGATCCACCCAATGTTTCTTTTGAAAAATCGCTAAACATGATAACACCCACCAACTATAACATACATCGGGTAATTTTTCAGGACGACCATTGAATCCACCGCTAGGTAATACTTGCCTTTCACTCAACCAGTTATTCAATTTCATATCGTCTTTAATCAAGTGCAATTTATCGGTGATAGCAAGAGCTCCAATACAAGTAAATGCTTGAGCCGCATGACTTTCGCTTCCTGGTACCAAACCAAAAGAGCCGTCAAAATTCTGGCACTTCATGATGAAGTCAATTGCCGGATCAACTATTTCTGGGGTTAATTCACTCAATATCGAGAGGGAGGAAAGGGCAGTGTATGAAAAACGGGTATCAATTTCTCCAAAATCATCACCCTGGAAACTTCCATCGGGCTGCTGTAAGCCCTTGATGTATTGCACGAGTTTGGATCGTTTGCCATCATCAAGACTAGGCATTTTTACATCATAAGTCAGGAGGATCTGTAGAGCAGATAATGTCGATAAAATATGGGCATCATGACGAGGAAATGCTCCAAAAGCACCTTTTCTATCATCCCAGCATCCCATCACGTATTCCACCACCTTTTCTTGTGGAAGGTGATTCTCCAATTCATTCATGGTGGCCAAAGCTGTGACACCCCAGTATAATCCATTCATCCTTAAGTGCTCACTGAGCCAATATTCGTAGGCCTTATGGGAATCTTGTTCAATGACATAGTCAATGTGCTTCTGGCGGAGAAATCCTTGTTCCAATTGCTTTGATTCGTTGGACATGGCCGTTATAGGAGATGATCTAAACTATAACTAATGTTAACAGATCATATAATTGTACATCTTATTATTGGTTGTGCGCGAACCAATACCATCTACAGTAAAACTAGAACCAAACTCCTAATGACCATCATTGGATAAAAAGAACATTAATGGTTTTGTTATTATAAAATGCAATTGAAGGATTTACAATTTGTGGAGTCTTTTTATTATTTTTAGTATGTCGTGGATTACATTATTTAGTAAATAAGTATTTAATTTCACTATGGAAATGGGAAATGGGTCGCGACATTTTAGGTTATCCTGATTCATTCTCATGCTGATTCTCAGCTCATACCATTCATTTGACCCATATTCATGGACTTAGTAATCAAAGTAACAACTATGAAAAAACTTCCACCACACCATCAATAGATAATATTTTTTAAGTTAGAAAAACCTAGAAAAATACTTCCTTAAATTCGAACTTTTTACCTGCTGGAAGATACTCCAAATAGTTTAATTTTCTCCCACTGTTAGCTAATAATTTTCCCACGTTCACAACCTTACAACCGTTGTATGTAACCTCAAAATTTTCAACATTTGCATCATGTAGCACAAGAACTGACGGCAATGGCTCTATTCTAAGCACATGGTCATAATTTGAATCAATTAATTTCAAACCCCGTAAAAATGGTTGCAAATTCCCTTGGTCTAATAGAGTTTTAACTAATTTACGAGCTTGTTTGATTTTTTCTGGGATATGAACTGCTCCATTATTATTTTGTTGAATTAATTCTGATATTCTTTCATCATCATTTTCCCCCACTTGTTTATCTTTTTGTAATTTTAATTCTTCCATTTCTAAATCATGTTCAAAGATAATATCATTACGTTTAAATTTACTCATCAAATCATCTTTCAAAATCAAGATTTCTTGTGACAAATAATTTAACCTAAATGGATTCCAAGCTCTGATTAAATTACCTTTAGGGAATAACCTTTCAAGTCTATTGATGAAAACATTTGGTATCATTTTTTGTGGTAAATAATTCAAATTTGAACTACCAAGTGAATATGTGGTTTGCCATGGATCATTCTTTCCTGGAACCAATACCAATTTGCAGGTACTAAGTATCTTAGGAAATCCTGAAAGGATATTTGCCAAATTATCAAAGTTGCTCTTATAATATTCCGAATTTGATATGGTAGAAACTGATGAATTAGTAGCAGTTAATGGTTTTGAAGTAAATGATCCTACCATAACAATCACAAGTGGTTCAAATATATCCTTTTCAATAGCATCTTCAATCACTCCAAAGAGTTTCTTTAATCCATCCAAGATTTTGAAAGAGTCAAGAAAACAATCTGATCCCAACATTATCATTCTATGAGAAGTCATGGATTTTTCTAATGATGTTAAACGTTTTTTCCAAGCCTTGGAGATTTTCAAAGTTTTATCAACTTTAGATGTCATACTCATACCAGTGGTTGATGTACCTTGAATACCCAAAAAGTCCAAGTTTCCATAATTCTCATTACTTATATCTCTTCTTTCAGCTGGTGGATGTCCTATGATACTTACATGAAAACATCCTCCAATATAGTCATTAATTTGATTCAAGGTACCACCATTGGCAGAGTAAATTCCTTCAATAATGACAAACATCCCCACACAATAAAACGATCCTTCTGCTTTATATGCTTGACTCAAATCTAATTCTATATAGTCTGTTGCATCCTCGAGAATATAACTCCCACTAGCATTTCTAGACAACAAACCAAAAAGAATGAATTTATTACCATCACGACCAAGAACGTTTTTGATCAATGTGATTTCGTTACTGCCAGATAATCCATCAATAGAAGTGGTGGCCAATGCCAGTCGCCTTATAGATGATAAACTTGAATATGAAGCTTTTTGGAAATTCTCGTGTCGTGATAATCTGTCCGAAATCAAATTATAACGATTGTAGAATAATTCAATAGTTGAATCGAGAGCTTTGGATATTAATGGATGTCCCGAGGTTGGTGAGACCACCAAATTAAACTGTTTTCTATTCTTATCAAACTTGAATTTTGGTTGATCATTTGGATTTATCACCTTGAAATAATCCTCCCAATTGATAACATCATCGGCAATTTCTTCTTGCAAGTTTTCATCAGCAATTGTGTCTGATCTACCAGCCACTGCTGGTATATTGGTTGTAGAAGTGGATTCATTTGATGACTTTTTATTCAATTCTTTAAGTACCACTTTAAGGCCGTCTCCATCAATAAACAATCCTCGATCTTCTAGCTTCCAGATCCGAGCGATCTCTTCAATAAATTGTTGTGATTTGATTCCTTTCCATTCAGATCCAAATTGATAACTTATGGTGTCAGTGAGTAATGCCAACGCCTCAGTTTTTATGTTAAGACCGTGTTTTTTGGAAAGAATCCGATATGCTATTGGCCGGAGATTCGATGGCAGTAATTTGATTGGAAGTGTTGTTGACATTTCTTCTATAAATGATGATTATTGTATTAGTGAGTTGTTGAATGATTTGACGGGTTTAGACTGAATAAACAGTGGTTTTTTCGTCAGATTTTTGGATATTTATACTACCACGGGGAAAAACAATGGATTTATGAAGCGAATGACCAATTTGAACTGAATTTTGGCTCCCCAACTGAAGCTCTTGATATCTCTTCTCACTTCCAATGATGTCTGAAATGGCTAGACGCGTCTTATGTTAGCACACGTGACCTATGATTTCCTATTTGTCCTGTATATAGCTGGCTGCGAAATTATAACTTTGCTATATATTCTCTCTTTCTATATATAACGATCTTCAAGCTCTCTCTTGATTTTTGTATAATGCAGTTTGATATTCTCAGACAGAGAAGAATACTTCGAATTGTTGCTAAATTGTTGCAATATTTTGGCATCTTCTTGTAACTCGAAAACATGATTCAATTTGGTCAATATTCTATTAATTGATTGCAACTTAAAGAGTAATTTGAATTTCTTTAAGAAGAGTTTTCTCAATTCCAATGACGATTCATTGGTTGGATTGAGTACTAGAATGGTATCGGTAATTTCTTTAAGTTTAATCTCTTTAGAACGTTTTGTTTTTAAGAGTTCTTCTTTAAAGGTTTTGAATTGCATTTCAATACTGATATTGTCAATCTGCTCAACAGTGACATCTTGATCCGAATTGAATGATTGAAGATACTTAATTTCTTCATTGATCTTATTGAATATAGTATCATACTTTGAAGCAGATTGTAACAGAGTTATATCAATAGGATCAATAATATAACGTAAGACTTTCCTAACTCTTCTATATTCGTCTTGATGTTTATCGATTAAAGTTTTGATTTGAAGAGCCTCTTGCGAAAGCTCAAACTTATTCTTTTCATGTAATTCTTTAACTGACATTAACTCATTTTTCATCCGATGGTAAACTTCAGAGTTTTTCAAATCTTTCACTTTTTGATCCAAATCTGCACTTTTGAAATTGAGTTCGATCTCCAACATTTCAAGTTCTCTACTCCTATTCTCCAACTTGATCAATCTTGAGGCAATCTCCGACTCATCCTTCGCTATACGGGAGTTCTTTTCTCTATGTTCCTCTTGTAAGTTTTTGAGGGTGAGCTGAAGGTCCGAATTTTGATCAGTCAATTTTTTTATATCATTGCTTAGTTGATCGATTTCCTTGGACTGCTTAGTGCATGTTGTTGTTAACGAGTCAATTTCTTTATTAAGTTCTCTTACGGTATCTCGATGCTTCAAATTTAATCTTCGTATTTCAGAATCATTGGAACTGGAAAATGATACTTTCGATGTTTGGTCGTTTTTGGACTGTTTCGATTCGAATGAAACACGTTTAGGATTTTTTTGTGCATGATCAAACTGCCATGGTCTATTACTTTCCATCTCTTCGAACTGTTTGTCAATCAAAGCTTTACGTTGATCACGTTCAACTTGCTGGGATTCAATTGAGTGTTTAGTATTGGTATTGTAGGTATTATTACCATTGGAATGACCCAATACAGTCCGAACATTATCAATGCTAGCATCACCAGATTCATAACTCTCTATAACTTGGCCGAGATAATTTCTAAGCTTGGTAAACAACCCTCCTCCTGATTTTCGTTTTGTCACTGGAGGTTTGTGGATTCTACCAGAATTGACCTGAGTAACATGATTTGGATTCAGAAAGTTTGTTTTATATATTGAGGAGTTCGCATTCAAACCGATTTTAGAGTCAGAGTTTAATACTTTAATGGGAGACCTGTTGGTATGACTTCGTAAAATTGACCGTGATCTCTTTTCTCCAAAATCTCTGGCGTTATTAGGAGATTGAGATCTGGTCCTTGTTTCTCTTTCTCTTTCTCTTTGATAACTTGATGTCAGATCACGGGTTCTGGGATATCTATCAATTCTCGACTTGGATGAATTTCTGTAACCGTATTTTGATGCTAAGCTTGGTCCAACATCGGATTTATGTTCTAAAATCGATGGTTCCCGTATCGTTCTTCTTTTAACTGGCAGAGAGTCTAGAACACCCGAAGAGTAAGTACGATGAGGAGGAGGAACATCGGGCACTCTGATGAAATTGGAAAGCGGAGTAGAGCCATGGAAGACCGAATTATCCGACCGGAGTTCCCTCGGTAAGAAGCGGTTACGGGACGGAGGCATCAGGTTACTGGTCAGTTAATAAGTTGATGATGGAGTTGTTGATAAACGCGATAACATTAATAGAGGTGTAGATTTAACACGTGATAAAAACAAGTAAACACCCGGTTAGCACACGATACAAATATTGATATTCGGTTAGAGCACGACAACCGTAAATCACATGACACATTGTCACATGACACACCAAGCCAAGAATCTTAGTACATTTTCCCGAGGTTTAAATCAGTGTATTATTTGCAATTGTTATGGTTTGTGGTTCTATTAAATGTGGTGTAAAAAATAGCCGGTTGTAGACAAATCAGAAATTTGATTTTCGAGATTTGATAAATATTTTACCCGTGGGGGATCCAGAAAATGCTAACCCGTTTAAGGCGGAATGGATGCCGATAGAGGCTTAAGTTTTTAACAAAGAACCCTAGCTAAGCAAAGGGAAACACCACATTTATGGCGTTTGTTAACATCCATAAGCCTGGATGATTTATCTTGGATAAAGAGGCGTAAACCCTTGATCCATAGGAATAGGCTAAATTGCGTTTTTAATGCGCAATTAACTCCACTTACATTATGCATAACGTATGCCAAGAGTATGTCAGACGCACCCAATGCACCCAATGCATCCAACGCATCCAATGCATCCTACTTCACCAAAAAGAATAAAGAAAAAAAGAATACTTGGCTATAGGCACGAGCTTGCCCTAAACGAAGCTATCTGAAGTTGCAAATTCAAGCGATGATCAAGCACGTTGCCTGATGATTCAAATCATTCAAATATTCAATTACATCGCCTTAATTACATTGAAGTTACGTATTTGTCATCAAGTCAATAGTAGAGTAGTTAATGTAATTATGTTCCTCAAATGGTAAGTAATACTCCACTCTCTACTAATCATCCCTACTAGTGCATATAATTATCTACTGATCGTGCCCAGAATGGAACTACACCGGATGCATTGAATATAAAATATAATAAGTTAATATTAATAATATTATTAAACTCAAATAAAACAAATCCTAACTAAATGTTGGCTCTGGATGTCCGGGATGTTGAAGTACTAATGGGGTAGTTAGAGCTAATGGTAGATTCTGCATCATTTTTTGAAGTTGAAGCTGGCGGCATCTCATCAATACAACACAAACCCCGATCCTTAATAAACAATGAACTAAATACACAAAATCCCATAAATGGAATAATCATGTAAAAATAATTATGAAGGGCATGCACATATAAATTTCTCACATACGAAATTTGGTTGGGGTGCAATCCTTCAACTGACAACTCGGAATAAATCTTCAGTTTCAAGGTGGTAATATATTCAGGTGGAAGAATGGATTTGGCCGTAGTACTATTCAAATCTTCAAGTAATGTATTACTCACTATGGTAGATCCTAAGGCAATGCCAATACAACCTCCTAAAGATCTCAATACATTTCTTGTTGAAATCACCACCGCCCGATCTGCTTTCTTTGCTTGTGCCTGTACTGCTACCATTGAAGGTTGAAAGGTTAATCCAACTCCAGTACCCATTATCAACAAAATTAACACAATAATTCCTTCATGAAGATGTTGATCCCATAACAACAAAAGTCCATTGGCCAATGTCCAGATAGAAAATCCAGTTATCACGACGTATAAATAATGACCAGTAAAAGAGATGATTTGACCCCCAACAATGGAAAATGCACTTTGAGTCAACACCAAAGGAATGACAAACACCGAAGTTTCAATGATAGTTTTACCTTTAACTACCTGTAGATAATATGGAAGGTAATAAGTGAAACTAAAATAGGAAGCACCAAAGAAGAAATTCGAAGCCAATAACAAACAAAGTGAAGGATTTTTAAAAAGTCTTAAGGGAATCATTGGAAGCAGAGGGATCTTCCATTCCACCAATAAGAATGCAATACACAACACTCCTCCCACACAGAAGGTTGAAATAATCAATGGACTATTCCAAGCATAACTTGAACCTCCACCACTAATAGGAACCAAAATCAATGTCAAACCAGCTGTCACTGTCAATGATCCAAGATAGTCTATTTTCTTGAATTTCCCTCTTTTAGAGATAACATTCAGTAATTCCTTTCCTCTACCATCGATAAGGAAATAAATTGCTACCATCACCACCAAACACATGGGTGCTAAAAAGTAATAGAACCCTCTCCAAGTGCCTGCCTTGATGAAGCCCGCCATCAAAAATGGACCAACAACATTACCCAAACCCACTGAAGATCCCAAGATTCCTTGGAATTTACCTCTTTGTTTAAGAGTAACTATATCACTTAAAATCACCATGGATAATGATGAAACTCCTCCATTCCCGATCCCGGCCATAGCCCTAAATATAAAGAATTGCACTCCAGTTTTTGAAACAGAACATGCAACATCTCCAATAGCCAAGATCATCAAGCATACCATCAACACCGTCTTTCTTCCGAAGATGTCCGACATTCTACCAAATAAAACCTGACAAACAGTATTGGCTAATAATGAAGCGGTTCCAGCCCAATTGATGGTTTGTTCTGCATGCAAATCTTTGGCTATATGAGACAATCCAACCGTAACACCAGTTTGGTCAGCAAACGAGATTATGGTGGCCATGGCGAGAGCACTGAGGCAAATGATGATTCTTTTGGTGGATAAGACATTACAATGAGCATCTCCTAATTTATTTGCCAAATCGTCTTCTAAATCTTCTTTTTGTCCACGATTACGGGTCACTGACTTTTCCAGTACCGTAGTATAATGTTTCTTTTGCTTGATTGTATCGTCAATCTTTATATGGTTCAGATTCATTGTAGGATAGAAGATAATAGATAATAGATAATAGATATTAAATTAAAAATTCAAGACCAAAGGTAGTTAAGATCAAATAGTATTAAGATCAACTAGTATTAAGATCAAATGGTATTAAGATCAAGTGATTAATCAAGATCAACTGATATTGAGATCAAATGATATTAAGATATTGCCTTAATAGAACTGATATATTAATTAATCTTACTATATTACCTTAATATAGTTATTGCAAAAGATTGTAGTTTAGATATTTTGTTTAGATATTTTGTTTAGATATTTTGGTATAGCTAAGTATTTGATATTGTTTAGGGTATTCTTAGTGATATTGGAATAATCTGAATTGTTTGATGAGGTTTGGTAACATTTGGGATTATTTCGGTGTATTTATAATATTTAATATCTGTAATAATTCAACCAAATGAACTACACATTTCATCTACACCCCTTAAACAAGCCAATCAGTATCAGATTATTGCTGAAACTCTTCTACCCTGGCGGGTATGTTCGACTATTCTTCCCATTTCCCATCTCCCTGATTCCTTCTGCATATGTCATGGGTTCTGCACTGCCTGCCAATGAGCTCCGAAACCGAAACCCTAACCGGAACCCCAATGGGAACCCTAATTGGTACCCTAATTGAACCCTAATCGGAGCCCAAATCTAAACTGTTGCCGAACCCGTCTTTAATTCACATTGTTTGGAAACAATAGCTTGGCGCCACTGTCATGAAATAAACATAGTACCCTTAAAAATAATGACAACTTCCGTTTCGTTTAGGGGTTATTCTTGAGGTTATTGCAGCCATTAGGGACCGATGGTGAACCCCAAACTGCGGAACGGGAACCTAAGCTGTCACGAAAAATATCCCCAACAGGGAAACATTTGTTTGATGTGATCTCGAAGTTAACTTCCTTAGCTTTCATTGCTGATGCAAAACTCTAAGGGAGCTGCTGCAATTCATGTTCCAAGCTGTACCAAACGTGCCCCTCGTTCTTAGCCGTTCGCACTATTTAGGAAAGTGCACAAAACCTGAGGCTATGATATCGAGGCTCCAAACTCCTACGGAAGGGATCCAGGACCAGGATCCAGGATCCTAGGAAACCAGGATGAGGGATCAGGGATCTAGAGATCTAGGGATCTAGGTTCCCAGTAACCAAGGAGATTATGGTGTGGAATATTAGTGGATCAAATATGGTGAAAATCTCCTATGGACTTCAATCCAATAGATCAAGTTAAACCAAACTCGCTGCTTGACTGTGGTGTGACAGCTGGTGAAGCGCAATTATCTCAATTGAAACGGTGAACCATCGAATCTATCGAAAGGAGGTTTTCTAGCTAACACGTTTTACGGATATATGGAAGTTCTGAAACTTCTGACAGCTTTAAAAGTTCTGGATGTTCTGGATGTTCTGGAAGGTGTGGAAGCTCTGGAATTGCTGGTACCCCCAATCCGTTTGGAGTCTAATCTTATAAGCCTATCGGTATTGATTCCGGGATTGTCCGTCGGAATTACACCCATCTTCTATTGGTTTACAAAGGTTACATACAAATATTCATGTGAGGTAACCGGGCGCAAATTCACCTTTTGCGTACTCCGAAATAGCCCTTCGATGTTCTAAAGCTTGGCATTGGCTGAAGTGGGATTAACTTGAATCAATGTCCAGCGTTTCGGCTAAACTTCAGTCACCGCCAAATTCATCCTCTATAGTTTATCTTGAGCGTTATCAGGTCTGGACGGATAGATACAAATGACTTGCATGGCCGATTTTGCCATTTTACATTTCATATTTGTAGATTAGCCGTTTTGATTGCCGTTTTGATTGCCGTTTGTCGGTAGGGCTACAATATCCCCCATCAGCCACAGGATCCCCTGGTGATCTTGCTTAAGACGATACAAAGCCTCCGGTTGAACCGTCAAGCCCCATCCAGAATCTGGGCCACTACATCTGAGCAACTCACACTGCTGATAGAATTGTGGTGTTCTGGTATACTGATTTTCTGGCATTCTGGCATTCTGAAATTTACCTGCCGGTTGTCCAGCTTGACATGTTGCCATCTCAAAGTTGCTTATCGCTGTTGTCAATGTTGCATGCCGCACTGAAAAATATGTCAAACCTTAAAAAATAGTTTGGTGGTGGCCACACTTGCCAGCGAATAATCAGTAACTGTGGTTTTACGCCCCTAATTTCAAGACCAATAGTAGTTCTAATCCTTAAATGGATTGGTTCAACCTCTCCTAAACCATATTGGCCAAACTAAAGTGGTTATTATGGTTTGCTGAACCTAAGTGGTTAAAATTACTTACTGAACCAAAGTGGTTAAATGGCTGGTTGTAGGGTAATTTTGCGAGTTGACTGATTATCTGGCTTGGTTCTTTACTATGGACTACGGTCTATTACTATGAGCTATGGTCGTCTCTTCAATACTAATAATTGTAATCTAATATCTCTACATTAGTTCCCCTGATTGTAATTCTTCAACGCTTCTTGGCAAATCTATAATGAGTAGTGAGCATAGCCTCGGAGTCCAGAAGCTTAGCCAGAAAATATCTAATACAATCGGACTCTAATACTATACCAGCCTTTATTATAACCACAGCCCACTTTCCACAATGATCCCAACAAGCACTTTGTATTCTCCACTCCGCCCTCCATTAATCTACTTTACCAGATCAATTTCATGATTGCGCTTTTTGTAATTAATCACCAAGTTAACCAGTTACTCATCTGGTGATGAAAAACGTGCCCAACATTCTAAGTCTGGTGTATTGCGGAAGTCTTTCCGACAAACGCATTCGAACCACTTCGGGCTAATCCCTGTAGGAATGGATTTGTTTCCTATTTAGCCAATGGTCTACCGTGGACACTATTTGAGAAACGTATTTGACTCACAGGCCTGAATTTTATCCAGTTACAATTTCACTATAACTACAATATTTAACCAATTGGTATTGATACAATTATTATACATGGTATGCTATGAGAGATTCAATAATTTATAATTAATAAGGTATGGGATTTGGTTCAGGTACTCATTCGAGCAGTGACTTGAATTGGAGTGACGACATTAGGAGCTGTGGTGGTATTAATTGAGGCGGTTTCCATGTCTAATTGAGAAAGAGTGGTAGATCTTCTAATATTTGAAGGACTACCAATAACAGAAGAATTGGAATTGTTCATATGAACGGTTAATAATGTGGTTTTTGGAGTGTACGTTGAAGAGTTATCCAATTTATTAGTTAAATTTTGATTATTACTCAACGGTGAACTGGGTGATTTGTAAGTTGATGCAATACTGGTTGCTTCTGATTGCACTACCGTAGGTGATGAGGTAAGAATACTATGAGATAATTCGAATTTTCGTCTTGGGCGTTCATAATGATCTTCATTTTCTTGTAAATGAAAAGCTGTGAATGGTTCCATAAGAGCTTCAAGGGTATGTGTCCGACGATGTCCCTTGTTTGGAGTAGGAATGGTAGTTGGAGGGGTTGCATTGTTTTGTGAATTGTGAACGTGGCTTGAAGTTTCACTTAAATCTTCTTCATTTGGTTTAGGGGTATCATTTAAGAATTTTTCTAAATATTGAGATGCATTTTCACAATCCAATAATAATGCACTTTCAAAATATCCTGGTCTAGAATCATCAATTTTCATCATGTTCTTATACTTAACACCATTAATAAGATTAAATAAATCACTTCGATAAGTCTTATGCAAGTTGTTACTGGTAAGGTAAACATTGTTGAATTTCAGGGGATTCTTCATGAATTGAAGCACAATTGGCTTTAAGGAATGTAAATCTTGAAGACAATTTCTCCTCAAATCAATTTTATCGATAGTACTCAAATTTTCCAATCCAGTTAAATCTGTCAACCTATTATGATTAAGATTAACCGCAGACAATTGAGTTAAATTCAGAGGGAGCCGGTTTAAGTTGGTAATGTAATTGTCTGAGAAATTCAAGTATTTGATATTAACAAGTTGATCCAAGCCTTCAGGTAAATCCTCAAGTAAATTGTTTGAGAGGTTTAATTTGACAAGATTAGATAATGGCTTAAAAATGAATGCTGGAATAGATGTGATGGAAGTTTCGGAAACCGTTAATTGTTTCAAGTAAGACCATTTTGCTTCTGGTAAAGAATGGTAATCTTTTGCAATGCTGTTGGATGAAAGTTCTGCAAAAAAGGACTCTTTAGGTAAGGAGCCAGCTCCTGAAGTAGTTGTTGCCCTTTGACGTTTTGGGTATCTGAATACACTATTTCCTGTTTGTGTTATATCTTCAGTAAATGAATCATCAGCAGGGGCTGATAATGCAGTTGAAGAATGGAAAAAATCGTTATATTTCCTTGTTTGCTTGTGTGAGTTGAAAGTGGATCTACCCGATTCATCTTCCACCACGAGATTGAAAAGAAGTTCATTAATCGAGTTAAGTTTGGAGTTTCTCACAATCAAAATCCGTAATTGTTCACTAAGAATATGCCACCCGAATACTTCATTAGGATCATAATCCACAAGCTCCAACACCTGAAGGTTCTTGAACATCTTCAAAGGTACTGAAGTATCACATGGATATTCTTCATAAGATGTGATGCTGTTTATTTTTGTTTTGGGGGTCAAGATCAAACAAGGGATTTTGGTAAATGAAGAGTAAAGGTATTTGATATCCTTTCCGATGACTTTGGGGTCCTTGCTGAGGGCAAACGAGCGCCAGTAAACCGAAGCACTGGAAACTATGGATTTCATGGAATTAATCGACGAGATGGAACGAGTATCGCTGTCAAAATGCTTGGTAGACCGAGCATTGTTGGCCATAAATGAGATGAACGTGGGCTCATGGTTGGGAATATCGAGCTTGACATTGAGAGGCCCCACATCCACCCCAAGGCTGGACGACTCGATCCTTTCAGTGATGTAATAAAGGTGATGAATGGTGAAATTGAGTCGTTGAGGTTTGACTTTGATGGAAGTGTTTTTATACTTGGAAAAGCAAAGAAGTCCATTGGCAAGTGCTTCTTCATTCTGTCGGATATATTTGGAGAGCCTCTGGACATAAACATCACCGTCTATGGTATCGTTATAGCCAAAGGTACCCATGATGGAGTGGGTGTAAAATGGCTAGGGGATTTTTGATCTTTAGTTTGTTTACGTTTTGTGCAGGGTAACAATATAATTAGACAGAGTATGGATTTAATGAGGGTAATGAGGAAGTTAAGATAAAGCTAGGGAGAGGCTAAGAAGAGTCTATGGAGTCTAGGGAGAGTCTAGGGAGAGTCTAGGGAGAGTCTAGGGAGAGTCTAGGGAGGCATTAGAAAGTCTAGGAAAATTCTAGGAAGATTCTTAAGAGATTCTAGGGAGGAATGGATGCTTTGGTGGTAATTTGCCTGGGAGTGTATGGGTTGTGAGGCGAGGCGTGCCCCTGTAAACTGCGAATGTAATTACTTATTGCCTCACAGTAGTGTGAAGTGGCAGGGCTGAACCGGACCGATTAAATTCATGAGGTTCAAAATGGAATGCTGTGCTGAGTGTTCTAGAACATTGATCCAAGATCATTAGTGAACTGGTGGAATTAGCTTAAAAATTGACCCATTTGAACACCTGTATAGGTTTACAGGCTTAAAGGTTTACAGTTTAAAAGGTTAAAGGTTTACTGGTTAAAAGATGTATAAATTTATAGGTTATAGTTTCGCAGTTTTGGAAGGTTTTTGACATGTTGATATGTCTTCGTGAGGTGGCTATTTATATCCGCTGGTCAATTTCTCCCCCAATTTAAGATTCTTCACTTCTCCTTCGACCCGAGCATCAGTACCAGTACCTCAAAAGATGGTGTATGTTCCAGTATTCTGGTTGAAGTTGTGAATACTATTCTCACTAAGTACCTTGATGGTTCTGTCACAGGAGGCAAGTGAGTCCAGGGCACATCACCACTATCGAATTGTATTTTCTATTCGGAATGAATAGTATCTTGATGGATACTGTAATGATTACCGTCAAAATCCATGATAGATTTAGTACTTGGAAAGATTATCTAATATGTTTCGAACAGAAATTTGCTAATATCACAGTCTAGAAGATCTCTGTAGTGAAAGAAGCAACAGGGAAGTCTCGAGATGAGATTATTGAGCACCAGCTAAATTGAAACAGATCATCCAAAACGACGCTCGAGCATCCAACGGACCTTGACTTCTCTAGTATGGTAATATTTGGCTTCCTCAAAACATTACAATGATATGTAGTTGAATCAAAACCTTGAACCCACCTAAAACTCAGGTTTTTCAAATCACACATATTGGATCTTCCTGTGGCCATTCTTTTTTTCTATTGTGGTAGTGGAATCCTTGAAAAGGGAGCCCCCTTTCATTTCAATTGCCCTTGTAATAAATTATAGCCCTTCCAATAAATTATATTCGATGTGAGTCATGAGGTCGAGATTTAGTGTAGTTGAACCATTTCAGCGAGTCTTTCTATTCTAGAGTTGAATCAAAATACATTTTGGATCAGTTTAACTAGATTAACGATCCTAACAATTTGGGCCAGTACAACTAGCTTTGGGATTCTGTAAACGGTTCCAACAATTCATTCTTCTTCGGAGCTATTGTGGTCGGCACTATCGTAAATGCTCGATTGAGATGGGTCAATTTGACTAGTTCTGACACTAACGGCATAAGAACTGTTACCAGCATTGGGATGGACGGAAAGTCGCTCCATAATCGATGCAGGGGGAATACCTGCGGTGCTGCAGTTCGTGTCGATACTTCGACGGCGTATACGGCGAGAAGAGCTGGCTAATGTCACGATTGATTCGCTATCACGATCTCCCGGATTATGTGCTGGGGTAAGTGTAAGTTGATTAGAAGTAGATGGGGCATGACTGGTGATGATACTGGGAGCAATGGAAGTTTCTGCAGTGGATGCGTTGAGGGAATTCTGGTCGTTGTTGCTATTGCTTAAGATTGAAGGCTGTTTCGTCGATTGGGCCGATACAATAGATTTGAGCGGAATGGTGCTGATATTGTCGGACGAGGTGGTATGGTCGCTATCGCTGTGCACATCCATATCATGATCGGGATGGTGTCTATGGTCACGGTCATCGTCGTGGTCATGGTCGTTATCGTTATCACTGTCATAATAGGACATACTGGAACCAGAGCCCCTCAATTCGTATTCTGAAGAATTACCTCGTACCCCCCTGGCCAGGTGAGTACTAGGGAGACTGGATCTGGACTTAGATGAAGAAGGGGCTCTGGTATCTACCGGAGGGATCCGAGGGCCCATGGTGACATTCTGTCTGTTCTGACCTTGCATAAGTCGACGAACCCAACCAAACCGGTTCTTTATCTGACGCCTATCTGAGCCTATGGCAGTTTCATTTATATTGGCTGTGTGGGGTGCCAGCCCCGTATGTTCGGGGGTTTCGCTTTGGACAGGTACCGAATGAATTTGAGACATAGTTAACAAGAAATTTGCTAGTTCGAATCGATGTTTAGTAGTTACAGAAGTGGTGGCTAGTGATGGGGATTTAAAGGGATGTTAAACTGGGTGTAAAGTTGAAATTATTACAGGTTTTAATAATCAATTTCGTGGCCGTGCGAAGACCAATTGTTACAGTGCGATGAGGATTTGACACAATAGATAAGTAATGTGAGAACTAGAGTGAGAAGGCTAGAGCCATTAAGAAAGATAGAGATAAATCCAAAAAGAATAAGAAGAACCATCCAAAATTATCCCCAGAATTGAACCTAGGATTAATGTAATAATCCCCAAGGGGGAGGCAAAAAGGAAGCTCCGCGACGGGGAATTGAACCCCGGTCTACCGCGCGACAAGCGGTAATTCTAGCCACTAAACTATCACGGATGTTTCTTAAAAAAGAATTTTGTTGTTTTAATATGTTGTGTGATTTGAATTGATAATAATTCGCTTCAGCATGTATCTGTCATCTAATCCTATTGTTTATTTGTGACTGTAGATCTGTTCTTGCACCCAACCACCACCGTTAATACATGTGACCAATATGACTATTATGAGCAATATGCCCAATTGCTAATATGACAAATTTGCTAATATGATATTACATGTGGTACGTGTTACCAATGCTAGTCTGATCATTCAAAACACGACAAGGTGATGACGTGGAAATTGTAGTGGATGATGGCGAGGAGATTGTGATGGTGATGATGGTGATGGTATTAGTCGTCTATACAGCTGAGACGATGAATGAGTTCAAGTGCATGTAAAATTGATGGCTGTATGAAGTATAATTACATATTGCCTATGCCGATATTGCACCACCAAACCACTAGCTGCATGCATATGCAACACTGACAAGCAGTTGCGTTTACGATTAGAAAATTCGCTTCATCCTCAGACCGTAACTGCCTGATAGTGCAATCGCCTGAAGAAGAAGAGAAGAACATTCAATGGAATTATTTCATGGAACAATCAAATAGTCTAATCATCTCTCAAAATGGAAGGTTTCCTGTGTCGCATAATTTGATCAATTAAGCCAGTGATTATACGGCATCCATATCGAGGCAATTTTGTAGCCCTCAAAAATATGGAAATATTTTTCATGGTCAAAATCTGTTATCATGTACATGCAGAGATATGCATTAGCAATCTATTATCTTGCAAACGAGATCTACAACCACCACAATCTCTGACCCATCTGACATGAATCTTGGGCTTTGGTTGGGCTGAAGACTGCATATCAAAATATTATCAATGTACATATCAACGTACATATCAACGTACATAACAACGTACATATTCATGAACTAGTTGTAGATGTATTTGGGTTTAGGGACAATAAGCTAAAATGCAATGACATGATTCTTTTGTATTTTTAACGTTTGATTATCATGTATACTTAGTCGAAACAGGACAATATGTCGGATCGGCCTCGCGAGCAAGTGTTGATGTTTTTCTCGCTACTTGCCCCTAACTTGATGATAGTCGGGGAGCCATTAGACATAAGACTCGGCTGTAGAAAGTTCCCAGAAAATTCTTGGTTAGGTTGTTTTTCAAATTGAACCACAAGGCCACATTCCACTCACAAGCACAAACGCAAACGCAAAGTAAACTATTCCAGTGGTAATCAAACGGTAAAATATTGGTGAAAAATTGGCTGAATATTTTTTGGGGTACACTTTATTCCAACTATTCCTTATGCTGAACAAATTCTAATTATCTTAAACTGCATCCAAAAATGTAAAAGTGCATCTAAACTGCATTTGTTGACCACTTTATCGTATGATCGATTAGATCAACCGAATCTATTAAAGAGAAACCATCACTATACTCAACTTAGTTGGTGATATTTTAGCGAAACTGATTATTTTTCCCATTTCCCATTTTCCATTTCCCTCTCCAACACACACTTGGCTCGTTTACCACTCAATTTTCCGTCCCCAGAATTGGGGAATTATTAATTATGGTATCACATGGTCAATTATATAACATTCACGATGGGTTAAAGCCGGTTTTGTGGGATCATTTTCCGTGTCAATTCCTGGAGTCAATTCCTGGAGTCGATGCACAGATGACAATGTAAGACATGCAAACGTACATAATGCTTCAATTTCAACAGCATATCAAATTAAGCCGAGGTACATCAATACGTTTAACCACCCCAAATGGAAAACGGTTAACCATATCAGTTTTCCAGAAGATGTCAAGACGATAAAAATTCATTAGGCGATTTGTGCTTACTTATCATATCATTCCACGCTCCTCTTTTGTTTAGAAGTGGCTCTTTGGCCGAGCGGTTAAGGCGGTAGACTCAAGTTCTACTATCGTAAAGATGCGTGCGTTCGAATCGCGCAGGAGTCAATATTCTTTTTTTTGATGAGAATAATTCCCCATATTTGGTAAACACACGTCTTATTACCTAATTAGGTAAGTAGAAAGATTCGCTTCCCCAGCTTACCCGAACATAATAGGAACCGTAACGGTAACGGTACCTGAACCGGCAAGTCTCGATGATTCAAATTGAATTGCATTGTAGAAAACGGTGATCAGTTTCAAAATAACCGGTGAACCGGTGATTACTAAGTTTTAGGCAATATTCAACATTCAATATTCAATATTAAATTACTATTTAAAGCAAAGCAACAATCAAGCCAGCAAGAGTTGCTCCAGCAGGCATCATTAAGCCCACCGCCATGGCGGATGACGATCTGGAAGTATCCGAAGTTCTGCTGGATGAACTGGACCTTGAGGAACTACCAGAACGTGAAGACCCTTCTGCCGATCTAGAAGCCGAGGCTGAGCCTGAACCAGAGCCTGAACCAGAGCCTGAACCAGAGCCTGAGGCAGAATTAGAGTCAGAACCTGAACCTGAACCTGAATCTCCCTTCTGTGCAATTCTGCTGCTATACCATGGCAAGTTGGTAGCGAACAGTTCCAATTCAGGTACATTGATACTATCGGCACTGATCAACGTGGTATACGAGTCATCGGTATAAGTCTGGACTTCTCTAGCCAACGAAGTGAATTGTGCTGGAACCGAAGTTCTGGCTGTTTGGATGTAATTCACATATTCTCTGGCATTGGACTTAGCATCATTTACCAATCTGGTGACGAAATCAATTTGCTCCGAATTAACATCTGCTGCTGTTACCACACTGATGATGGAAGCTATGATAAGATGATTAAGTTGCATAGTGAATAAATAAATAGCGACCAAAAATTCCACTAACAAGACGAACCATGCGATGGTATGACATATTTATAGTTTCAATTTAGCAAATATCAGTGAATTGAAACTTAATGGTGTAATAGATTTCATAACCTAAAACAAGGCCAAACCTAGCGCCTCTAATAACACAAAACTCTTTACCATAGGTCAAGTGTTCAAAACGGAGGCTAATAATGTGGAGACATTGGACGGAGACACGGAGGCAGTGAACAAATGTCTATGGCAAATGTCAAATCTCACAGGCTTCGGGCATTCTTCCCCACTCGAACACCAATCTTGAGTGACGTAGTAACGGGCCGATCTAAAAGGTCCTTGTACTATTCCGGTATGAGGGCACACTACAGTAGGCTGAGTAAGAAGTACCAGTAAATTGTTACAAGTTAGTTATTACTGTAATAGGTTAAACACAATAGCAGATTATGAGACGATGCACCCACTACAAGCACCCACTACAAGCACCCACTACAAAGCCCATACAAGCATTATAAAGCAATACCCGATGAAATTAGCAAGGGGGAACAAATGACCAGGAGATTAATGTGATGAATAGAATGGAAATGAAGGTCACGAGCTGAGATGAAGTGGTGATGATGATGGTGCTGCTTACTAATATCTCATGTTGTATTGTCATGAGAAATATAGTGAAAGTTTGATGATTAATTGCATAGATAGTGAAGAATAGAATAATTAATAGTGCATAGATAGTGATGGTGGTAGAATTAGAGTAAGAGGGTTAGAGAACCATTGAGAGGTGGTAGAATTAGAAGTATAGAGAAGTAACACTTGTTCTATTATTGTCTTTGGGGGCTTATGGCTAGCTCGGTTGCGGCTCCCGGCTCATGGCGACTTTTAAGTACACTCAAGATGTGGTCTTCTTTGTCTATTATCTATTTTGTGTTTAGATCTTTGGGTGGGTGATGTTTGTATGTTTTATAGTTTGGGTGCGGTGGACCCTGGTTTGGTACGTTTCACTTTTCACTTGTCTTTTGTATGGTCACCAGGCCGTCTCATTTGACTTCTGTTGTAGGAAATTCTGCTACAGGTTATAAGCACAGAGCATCTACCATCAAAGAAACTGGCATATTGTCTAGCCCTGTTGTCTAGTCCATCAGTATAGGAGCGGTGGTTTCAAAGAATTATTGCCTACAGTATAGGCATCGAAATTAATTGAAAAGTTGCCAGGGTACCACTTCTATGCTTCAAAAGTCTTACCAGTTAGGCTATAATTCGAAAATCACTTAAAATCACCCATAATTTTACCAGTCCTAAGCTTAACCTCTGAACTACTCTTTAACAGTAAGCTCAAGTCTAGTCGAACATTCAACCCTAGAATTAATCTAAGATTCTACAATTACACTTGCAATTACTGGACTGTATATAGCCCGCCGTTGTCTATAAGGGTTTGAGGTGGTTCAATCTACGGAAATCTCATTAGCCACAGTAACCTTCTGGACCCTCTTAATGACGTAGTTCACAATCCATCTTCAATTTCACATTACATTCACAAAATGTTTCACTGTTTAGTTTACTTCACTCACGTCTCTTCTTCATTATTATATATGTCGTAAAATTTGTTGTAAATTTTTGATTTTCTACTGTTTCTTCCTTCTTCCCTTACATTCCTATTCCTTTCCTTTCGCGCCCATAATTATCATCAGTATTTATTTATTCTTGTTCGCCTCTAGTAATATACATAAAATACAACCGTTGTATTTATCATCGTCTCATCATCGTATCATATTCATCAGGAAGGAGCCACCGGGGCCAAAAGTCAGGATCTACTTGGAAATAGATGGAGAGCCCACTCTCAATTTTGTTTGGGGGTGGACGATTTCCAAAGGTTTCTTGAGTCTAGGGGTATGCACCCTAGGACCGGCGGATGAAGCGGACTCCTGTGATGGAGAAAACACCGTGGCGGTGTATGGATTGAACTTCTTGGAGTTGGGGCTCAGAGAGTAATCTGGGATATCGGGGCAAAACTCCATATCATCTTCAATGTCAAACAGTTTGGAAAGGTAATAGCGAAGTCTAGGAGTGTGGAATGAGTAGTTGGAACCTAAGCCGGACGACGATGATGCGGACGATGCAACACCACCTGACATCATACTAACAGTACCACCACTGCCGCTACTGCTAGACGAAACGCTGGAGTATGAAGTACCGGTGGGACTGACATAGTTGACGTTACTAAAGAGCGGACTGGTGTTGTTGCTGGAGTTTCCGCCGCCCACGGTGGCGTAACCCAAGGTGGGCGAGTATCGATAGTTATTGTATGCGTATTGGTTGGACATAGACATCTAATGTTAGATTCATATACCAATCATTCACTTTATGACTTGATCGGAGGCCTGTTGTGCGGGCCGGGGTTTTCAGTTGGGAATGAGTGCCACGATCTGACCGAAGGAGGTGCTGCGATCTGTGGAGGCTTGATACCGTTGGTAGGTGGTGGTGAGGGTGATAATGTCTTATTAGTTAGCTCGTAACGGATGAACTAGTAATAAGAATTTTTTAATTTGTTGAAGATCACTGAATATTAAACTTAACCGTATAGGTCTAGGCTTAGATGTCAAATCGAAAGTGGAGTGGAAGGAAGGTTTGGAGATAAGCCAAACTATATACGATTGCCAGGTGCTGGTGGAGACAGCCCGATTGTTGTAGGGGGTTAACCGGTGCGCGCACGCCCTGATAACGTTTCTTTTTGAGGTATGGGTCACCCGCGGTGCGCGCACGACTGCTGGTTACATTTTGGTGCTGGCGAGCTGGCGATATTGCTATCACCAGCTACTGATTGGGAAATTGGTGGGAACATGTTGGTGCTGGATTAATCTGAAGTAACAAAGTTCAACCTTCCCAAGTTGACCAGTTGCAAAGATGTTCCGGTGATGTTGAACTGGTGGAGAGATTGGTCATGCGGCGTTGGTTGCAAGGAGGATTGCGCATCGGAAACGTGTACCAATAAAAAAAGAAAAGCTATTCCGATACCGGGAGTCGAACCCGGGTCTGCTCGGTGAAAGCGAACCGTGCTAGCCGTTACACTATATCGGATTTCTATGTTGAAATAATCTGTGGTTTGTATATGAGATGAAGTGTGTAAATGTAACATACTTGATATCGAGTTTTGAATGTCTTGGTATCTTGGTCATTTGGCCATTCAGTTAACTGTAGCTCTAGCTAGAACATGTTTTTTGAAGAATTCCTAGTTTGAAGGATTCTATCACTTATGCGTTATAATTACGAAATTGTGTCAAATTTGACGGTATGCATGTTGGAGGATGCAACGTTTCCTAAGCGATTCAAAGGCTCTTGGCTCTCTTCTATTCTGAACCCTTCTACTAAGCGTGTTTGTATTCTGTCCAAGTCCTGGTCTGAAATAGAGCTACCTTTTCACTTTGTAATATTGCTTACTCAAAATCAATCTCACTAATTTGTAATTAATATTGAGAATCCAGTGACATTTCTTTGCTTAGAATTTGATTAAATATTTTAAATATAATTATGTTTCTGTTTCAAATACTCTACAGCCACCCTACTTTGTCATTTTCTAGAGAATATTTAATCAATATCACTTTCATCCTCCAAATCGCTTTCTAAACTTCACCTATTAACTAGAACAACACCAAGATATTGAAGAGAATAAGTAAGATTTATTGATTGAATATCACATATTTCATCAAACAATGTCACCATGTTTTCTCGTTCAAGTACCACTCAAATATTACTGGCTTTTCTCTGTTATTTCTTATAGTTTCCTCTCTGGCTGCGTTTTCGTTTGGCTCGCATTCTATATGATTGTGTCTTCCACATCAGGAAATTTTGCACCCAAGTGAAACTAGCCAATTTGTGATTATGTCCCACTTTCAAAGTCTAGGATAGAATTGCTCATCTTCATCTCACATGTCTTTATTCAATACAGTGAGCTCTATCCCAATCAATCTCAAAAAGTCTTTGGCAACTTCCAACTTCAATTCGAAGCTTGTTTGTCTTCAAAATGGAATGATATGTCTATTCTTGTCCTCACCTCAACTCAAAACAATTTCTTCCTCAGTTACTGTACTGAGTGGTAGCTTTGAGGATCCAGAAGAAGTGTTGGGGTTGGCCCATCTATGTGAACATCTGCTATACTTGGGATCGGCTGACTATCCTGAAGTGAATGGATTCCCTAATTTTATTCAAACCCACGGGGGAAGCACCAATGCTTATACCATGGGAGAAACCACTAGTTTTTATTTCGATATACCCGTCACCTCGAAAACTGGGGAGTTGGTGGCTGATGGTGCTTTCAAGCACTTTTCTTCTTTATTTAAATGTCCTATATTTAATGAAAAGGATATCTTCAATGAAATACTGGTGATCCAACAGGAACATCAAATCAATCAAACTCGACAGGACAAAATCTTATACCAAGGATTAAGGATTTTGAGCAATCCAAACCATAGTTTTCATCGTTTCACCACTGGTTCAAGTCACACTTTGAAAGAACGTACAAAAATGAATTCCGTAAATCTTCGACAAAATTTGGTTCGGTATTTCAAAGCTAACTTCACTGGGTCCAGAATGAGTTTGGTCATCATGGGCCCTCAATCTTTGAATAGTTTACAGAAACTTGCATTAGTTCATTTCTCCAATCTCAGAAACACACCCAAGCCCTCACCCACAATTTCAGTAGTTAAAGGAATCACCACTACCAAAAATCAAAATCAAAATCAAAATCCAGCTCCAGCTGGTTCAATTAATGGAAGTTTATCTAAAGCACATCTGATTTCTTTTTCATCAAAAATCTATCAGTCCAAGCAATTGAATAAATGTTTGGTAATTTCGAGATCATATTCCAATATTCAAATCATTTATCCAGTTAATTGCCCTGTTAGATTTTATGAAAGTGTTTGGTGTAATTTATTGGGTGATGAATCAGACAGTTCACTATTCAGTATATTAAATGGACTTAATATGGTATCAAATATCATGGTGAGTATTCAAGAATTAACAGCTAACGAAAGAATTTTGGTATTGGATCTAAAATTAACAAAACATGGCTTCAATTATATAACTAAAGTGATCAAGTATACTTTGAGTCATATCGATAAATTAAACAAATTACCCCTAGAATATCTTGCTAAAGCATTGTCAGACTATTTAACAGTATCAAAGATTAATTACTATTATCAAGAACTAACTGAAGTAGGTGATTTCATTAGTGAATTAGGTATGAGAATATTGGAGATTACCAAAACTTCAAACAATATTAATAATATTTTCAAAGGAGTGACGGATCTTAATGAAGGAGATAAAGAATATATTGGTGATTATAATGAACAATCGAGGGATTATTGGTTGAAAAAGGCAAAACAATGTTCAGATTACGCAGAACTGACGTTCAAATTAAGTCAACTTATGATGATTATTTGTCATGAAGACGATTCTATCATTCTGAAAATGAACAATGAATATTTCTTGGGAGAAGTTGACTGCCCTCAATCATTAGAAACGGATCCATACTATAATTTCAACTATAAGATTTTTCCACTTGATTGCTTGAGTATTTATCAAAGTGTGATGAATTTCAAGTCTTCTATCACCTGTCAGTTTCCTGATACGAAAATTTCTGCTCCTCTTTCTCAGTTAGAAATTGATGAACACTCAAACCAATTAACCAATTCCAGCACAGCTTATTTAACTTCATCATTCAATCCCACCGAGACAATTTTATTAGAGCAATCTCATGCTTACGAAGCGTGGTACTTGGACACATATACCACCAACCAACCTTCAAGAGTGTATGTGACATTTCAAATGCTGATAATAAAGGAATCGTCTACTTTAATGAAGCATTTATCAGTTGAGTTGATCTGCAAATTATATGGTAACAGGTTAAAACCAAAATTGTATAGTGCCGAAATGATTGGATTTTCTTGGGGAATAATTCCTGGATTTTCTGGTAAATTATCATTTTGTTTCACTATTGGTGGTATTCCAGACATGATTCCTAACATTTTAAATTTCATTCTTGATGATTTTCAAGACTTTTTAACCTCGCAATTGGAAATGCTTAATTATCAAGAGCTTAAAAAGTCTAGAGTCATCCTTCGTGAAGAAATGGAACAACTGTTGGAGATTACTGGAATGCAACAAGCTCTTTCAGGAACATTATTATTTTTAGAAAATAACTTATGGACTATTGATAAAAAACTTGATGCTTTAGAATTAATTGATTTGGATGATTTGGCAAACTTTTCAAAAGAATATTTAACCCAAGATAAATATATCGAGGTTTTGCTAACTGGAGATTGTGAGTTGAAAAAAGCTGTAATAATTGAAAGAATTATTCATGATAGATTCAGTTTCCCTCAATGGCTTGAAATCCCCTTCCAACCCCTTGTTAGCCGAGATTTCCTTGGAGGAATAAATTATTTGCAATCGGTATCTAACGTTGACAAAACTGACCCATTATCTACAATTTTTCACTACATTTATTTTGGACTGCGGAGTGACATTCACAATAGAACTTTTTGTGAATTAATGACAAGCTATATTGAGGCAAATGCATGCAAGGAATTGAGAGTAAAACGCCAGTTGGGTTATGCTGTTCTAAGTAACGGTGTGATAAATCGATCTATAGTAGGAACAGGCTTATTAATTACCAGTACAGTTTCTACTGAAAGCTTGATG
The DNA here is from genome assembly GCA_030568495.1 of Suhomyces chickasaworum. Classification (NCBI taxonomy): domain Eukaryota; kingdom Fungi; phylum Ascomycota; class Pichiomycetes; order Serinales; family Debaryomycetaceae; genus Suhomyces; species Suhomyces chickasaworum. The sequence continues at coordinate 116,396 of JAJMGF010000037.1, forward strand.
GTTTATGTGGAGCAATTTTTCATCCAGCTTGAGAATCAATTGTCAAAACTAACCGAAGAAGAATTTCAAAGTCAGATTTTGGCTCCGTATGTTAATTCAATTGATAGATCCACCAAACAAGAGTCCTTCCCAAATAATTTATGGGCAGATCTACACCCTTCTGTCAGTAGCGGAAACTTCAATCAGAATAATAGCAGATTCAAATTCCATCAGGAGTTATGGGAAAAAATTGCCAATAAGCAACGGTGGCTGGAAAGGGCAGGATTTGAGGAAATCCATATGGATTTAGTGACAAATATCTCGAAACGTAATTTCCAGAAACTTTTCTCTAAATTTGTATCGGTATTTTCCAAAGAGAGATCTACTTTTACCATCACCGTGAGCTCAACCATGGATGTGGAAGCTGCAAACAAGAACATTCTAAAGATACAGATCAGGCAGATGTTGGAGGGGCAAGGGGTTGATTTGGATACACATATCTTGGATAAAATCATGGCTGATTGCAACTATAATAATGAGAAGATCCAACTACAATTAATGCAGTTATGTGGGGCAAAATACATGTGGACCAAGAGATTGGTGCATGCTGTCAAGTCTATGATTGTCAAAGGCCGAAATGCCGAAGTGTTGCGAGCCCTGGTGGCAAGTTATACTAAGGTGGATTCTTTAAACAACACAATTCTCTAGCTATATTGGTGTACATCTCATTTAGAAGTGTCATTAAAGTATAGGCTTACTCCTTGAAAGCTCTAGACTTCTGTAGTATGATTTTTATCTCTCATTTTATCTCCAAAACAAAAATATCCTATTCTGGAGAATTTCACTTGTCAAAGCCTTGAATCTATTTCTGGATACATTGGCCGGACTTCGGGTTGATGAAAGCTAGTGTTCAGTAGAGGAACTGGCCATTTCAGTAGAAACGTGACATAGAAGAAGATCCTGGTCTAAAGGCAGGAACCGGGATGGTTGGATGTAACTCAAGAGAGGATTTACGAACCCTCTTGTTCATGTTATTTTTTGGCTGAAAACTCCACCACCAGAAGACGTAGTAGAGCCCGATTGGCGGTATAGATGTTCCAGCTTGGCAATGTGATCCAGCAGATCTTACAAATCTTACAGATCTTCTATATGTTACAGATCTTTTAAATCACGACGATCAATTACTGGAACCCAATAGCATTGTTGGGCTACCAGTCAAAATCGCATCAATTATACTGCTACAGTCTACAGTGTTCAGTCCCGGTGTTCAGTGTTCAGGCTCCAGTGTTCAGTCTTAGTTTTCAATGTTTAGTGTTCAGTCTCAGTCTCAGTCTCAGTCTCAGTCTCAATCTCAGTCTCAGTCTCAGTCTCAGTCTCAGTCTCAATCTCAGTCTCAGTCTCAGTCTCAGTCTCAGTCTCAATCTCAGTCTCAGTCTCAGTCTCAGTCTCAGTCTCAATCTCAGTCTCAGTCTCAGTCTCAGTCTCAGTCTCAATCTCAGTCTCAGTCTCAGTCTCAGTCTCAGTCTCAGTCTTCAATCATCTGCATAATTAGGCTGTGACATCGCACTCTCGGAAGCGACGCGACCATTCCTATTTGGGCCTCGGATGCTGCATTAGTTCGGCAAACATCTGTACCGAATGTCACTCACCGCCTACACGACCTTCTGGAAACTCCCTCCTTCATATCTGATTGACTATGGGTTACCATGACGTCTATGGTGCCACAGAAAGATTATCGGGCTTCACTATCATCTATTTTTAGACCTTGCATCAGCCATCTCCATCTCCATATTCATTCTATTTCCATTGCACCCATGTAGTATTTTAGCCATAAGGCAATTTCTTAACCGTAAGCCATCCCATTCCACCTGCGACGCTGTGCCACCAGAAATGACACTATCTCATTTCAATTCCCCACAGTGCTTCTGATCATGCATACCGTAGTGGTCAAGTATCCGATCCCCTCCACCATAAACTACCATAATCACCATAGGGCCGCCATAATTTCGCATCGATGGTGCCGTTTGTTTTCCACAAATAGCGATTGTTATTCTTATTCGATAGTTTATTGTTTCCGAATCTCCCGTTCGCATATTTTGTTGTTTAAAGCACTGGCTGTTTTGTGCGAAATACGATGCCTGGTTATAAACCTATAAATACCTTTTAAGGCCGTGGTCTCCGAAATCAACCTACCCTTTTTAACCAACTACCCAATTTCCCCAATTTCCTTACCCCAATCTTCAAATAACAACAATATTCATGAAGTTATTATTAACCATTACGGCTTACCTCTCGGTAGCTCAAGCTTGGTCACCCACTGATTCTTATGCTCCTGGTAGAATAGACTGTCCTTCAGACCCGCTTCTTCGTGAAGCACTTGGGGTATCCAAATGGGAATCAGACTGGATTAAAGGCCGTCATGAAGTCACGGATCAGAACTTAGAAGATTTCCTTGGTCGTCTTAACATGACGGACTTTGACGTGTCTGACTTCTTGCACAATAAAATCAACAGTTCTATCTCCATTGGTTTGGCGTTCTCTGGTGGTGGCTATAGAGCCATGTTATGTGGAGCAGGTCAATTATCAGCCTTGGATGAAAGAACCCGTGGAGCCAACCAACATGGATTGGGAGGCTTGTTACAAGCTTCTACTTATTTGGTAGGTCTTTCTGGTGGTAACTGGTTGGTGGGAACCATCGCACTTAACAATTTCACCAGTGTTGAAGAAATCTTGGATCACAATCAAATATGGGATTTGGACCATTCCATCATGAATTACGGTGGTATCAACTTCGTCAAGACTCTTTCGTATTACAATGATATCAGACATGATTTGGAAGATAAATCCGATGCTGGATTTGAACTTTCCTTCACTGATGTATGGGCTAGAGCATTATCTCATCAATTCTTCACTAATACTTCCGACAACGGTGCATCTTTAACATGGTCGACACTCCAGGAATCAGAACCATTCGTATCTCATCAAATGCCTTATCCAATTGTTGTCATGGATAACAGAGCTCCAGACCTTCCTAATACTGCTAATATCACTGGTAATGCTACCATTTTTGAAGCAACTCCCTTTGAATTGGGTTCCTGGGATCCTGCGGTTTACCAATTTTCACAAATCAAATATTTAGGTACTGACGTATCAAATGGTAAAACTAATGGAACTTGTGTTGGGGGATTTGATAATGCAGGTTTCATCATGGGTACTTCATCTTCTTTGTTCAACCAATTCTTATTAAATATTAATACTACTGGTTTGACCTCAGCCATCACTGATGTGATTTCCGATATTCTCAAGAAAGCATCTCAACACGAAATTGACGTGGCGGTTTATCCAAATCCTTACCATGATACCGAATTAGGTCTTGTTCCTTCCATCGCTAAAAACGATACATTATACTTAATTGATGGAGGAGAAGATGGTCAAAATATTCCTTTGGCCCCATTAATTCAACCTCAAAGAAAAGTTGATGTTATTTTTGCATTTGATAATTCTGCCGATACTGAACAAAATTGGCCAAATGGTGCCTCCTTGGTAGAAACATTCAACAGACAATCATTGCAACAAGATAATGGAACCGTTTTCCCATATGTTCCTGATGCAACATCATTCAGAAACTTGAATTTGACAGCAAGACCAACCTTCTTTGGTTGTGATGCTCACAACTTGACTGGTTTACTCAAAACTTCTAATACTTCCTCTACTGACAAGGGTACTGTTTCAGTATTCGATGCCCCATTGGTTGTTTACACTGCCAACAGACCATTCAGTTTCTTCTCCAACACATCCACCTTCAAAATGAAGTATGATGAAAAAGAAAAGAGAAGTATGATTGAAAACGGATTCGAGGTCGCCAGTAGATTAAATCATACTTTGGATTCTGAATGGCCTGCATGTGTGGGATGTGCCATTATTAGAAGGGAACAAGAAAGAAATGGCATTGAACAATCTGATCAATGTAAACAATGTTTCCAAAGATATTGTTGGAATGGTGATCTTTCTGCCTCGGCCGAACCAGGTCTCAACTTTACTGAAACTGGTACTACTGATGGTAAAGAAGATACTGGAAACAAGACCAGTACTGCTATTAAATTGATTGGACAATCCAAGGACCTTTATATGACACTTGGCTGTGCATTCTTGGCTATTTTCGTATTTGGAGGTTTCTCCATTTAAATTATTTGATTTACGAATCTTTATGTATCTTTATTAAAATTGATGTTAATTTTTTTAATGGATTGGTAACAATTCGAATCTGTGGAATGTCGTAGAAATCAATTGTTAACTTCTCAATCTTCACACCTCAAAACCTTGCCTCAAAAACCAAACCTCAAACTTCACACCTCAAAACCAAACCTTACTTGGCCTTATCTTCAACTGCTATTACCCATTAATATCTAGTAATAAAGGTAAACCTACTTTAAATCATCATTAGTAAGCCTGGCTAGCTCAATGGCTAGAGCGTTTGACTTTTAAATCAAAAATTTACAGGTATCAAAAGGTTGCGGGTTCGACCCCCGCGTCGGGCTCTTCTAATTCTTTTTTTGAAGTTTTTATACCCCAAGTTATATCCATTAATCAAATGTATGAGCCTGTTGTTGTGACTCTTCGACAATTGAAGGATGGTCTTGATGGTGAAACCTTGAACAAGGCGTTTGGTCCGGATTCATTAGGTATTTTACTTGTTGAAGATCTTCCCCAGTTTTACCATCAATTGAGATTGAAAGTGTTGAAGTCGATCTCAATTGTTGCTACTTTACCTGAAGAAACCCTTAAAAGTTTGGAATGTGAGGAGTCCATGTGGCTCACTGGGTGGTCATGCGGTAAAGAGACTCTTACCAAGACGGGAACTCCTGATTTTAATAAAGGTTCTTACTATATCAATTGTGCATTTCATCAAGACCCCAAATTAGAGGGTCCAACCAAAGAATTATGTAAAAATTTCAAAGACTTTCAATCTTACACTGCTCCCAACATCTGGCCATCTAAATCAATTGAGGGGTTGCAATGTTTCGAAGAAGATACCAAAAGTTTATGTAATCTAATCATTGATATTGCTCAATATATTGCCATCAATTGTGACTATTACATGCATCAACAACAAATCTATCAGCTGAATTTCTTAGAGAGAATCGTTAGGGAAAGTACTTGTACCAAAGCGAGATTATTACATTATTTCCCCGTCACGGACTCGGCCACCAGTCAGAATTCTAATGAAGATGATTGGTGTGGAGAACATGTGGACCATTCATGTATCACTGGTTTAACCTCAGCATTATTCTTGGATGAATCTAAGGGTCTTCTCCATGATCTTGATGGTTCACCAGACCAAGATTCTGGTCTTTATATACGGGATCGCCAAAACAATGTTCATCAGGTGAAAATTCCTAAACATTGCTTAGCATTTCAAACTGGTTCGGCTTTACAAGAAGTTTCAAGAGATAAGTTCAAGGCAGTGCCTCATTATGTTAAGGGGACTAACATAAGCGGTATAGCTAGAAATACCTTGGCGGTATTTTGTCAACCAAATCTTGATGAAAAGGTCAATTCAAATGAAAATTTTGCCCAATTTGCTGAGAGAGTTTTGAAAGGGAATCACTAGGTCAATCAAAAGAGCAAAAGGGAAAAGAAGAAAAGAAGAAAAGAAGAAAAGAAGAAAAGAAGAATTGTTTTGCTAATAAATTAATGCCGTATTCTACTTTCTGCTTTATGGTTAATCCCTATGAAATGAGTTGATGAAATTTGATTAAATGATCCATTAGAATTTTACTATTGATTTTCAATTATTAATCATCATTAAACATACCATGAAAGTTATCTGCCAAAGGAATATCAGTAATATCAGGAATATCAGAAATATCAGTAATATAGTATAAATGGACTGAATAGTATACTTTTGCACAAATTGATATTATTTGAATTACTAGTTGTATTTTCTCTTATTTTCTCTTATTTATCCAAACTACTTGCTCTACTATGTATTATGGTTCAAGAATCCACTTCACCTAGTATTAATATCATAACTGCTCAACTAAACAACCAAGAACTAGAGGTCGTGTATGTACCACACCCATAACCTTCTCATTCCCAGCTCAGCTCTCCTCTCACGTGAAACTCCAAACCTTCGAGGATAAGTAACTATCAAACAAGTCTTATCAATTAACCAACCAAACTTTGCATCAACTTCACGTGCTCATGGAGTTAGATCAAGTGCCTAGAATAAATGACGCCACCCCTCAAAAACTTCAGAATCATATAGTATCCACCGATGATGGAGAAGTACGACAACACTTGCGAAGATTAGGAGAACCCATCACGTATTTCGGTGAAGATAATGCCGATCGGAGGAATAGATTGATCAAGTTGGTGATGGAGGCTCCGACACAGATTGACCAGTACGGAAAAACGGGAGATCTCATGGATGAAGACGTTGAACAACATGATGAGGATGATGAAGATGAAGATGACGAGTTCTACACACCAGGAACACCAGCATTGTATGAGGCCAGAATGAACATATTGAAGTTCTCTTTACAGAGGTCAAAGGCTAGAGTTGACCGCCTCAAGCAAAAAGCCGATAATTCTAACGATATGGTACCAATACTACACCATCGAAGAAAGCTAAACAATTCTTTAAAGAAAAATGAGCTTTATGGAACGCAACTTATACCGGGCAATACCCGAGCCATTTCTAAAGTGAGGTATTCCAATTCCAACTCCAATTCGAATTTAAACCGCCATATTGCTGCAGCATCGTGGAATGGATCTATCTACGTTGTTGATAGCACAGAATTGACCACGGTAAAGACTTTTCTGGGTTATCATACAGAGAAGGTGGTATTTGATTGGACAGACGATTTGCTTGTGAGTGGAGGAAATGAAGGAACATTGAACGTATGGAACATTGAAGAACCAAAACCCGTGAGTTCGGTCAACTCAGCTCATCAACAAAGAATCTCTAGTGTGGTGGTACATCCCAACAAGAAATACGCTGCCACCACGTCGTTTGATCAAACCTGGAAACTTTGGGATATTAATACCAATACCGAATTGATACAGCAAGAAGGACATTCGAAGCAAGTATTTGTAGGGAAGTTTCATCCCGATGGTAGCTTGTTCACGTCGGCTGGACTCGACGGGATAATCAGAGTATGGGACCTCAGAAGTGGCCGTTCGATCGCTGTGTTCAATAACCATATTTCTGGGATCTACGGGCTCGATTGGTCACCTAATGGGTACCATTTGGCAAGTGCTAGTGGAGACTGTTCTGTCAAAATATGGGATTTGCGTCGGAACAACGAGCTCTTCTCCATACCGGCCCATACCAAATTGGTGAGTGATGTTAGATTCAGCGAAGATGGTACGAGTCTCGCTAGTGCGCTGTACGATGGGACAGTGAATTTATGGTCCGGTGACAATTGGGTGAAGATCAAGACATTGAAGGGACATAACGATAAGGTCATGAGTTGTGACTTGACCAATGGCCAGCATGGCATTGAAGTCGTCAGTAGTGGATGGGATCGGACAGTCAAGTTATGGCGTGCATAATGGCTGATGGCTGCGAAAACCTGCTATTCACCCAATACCATCACTATAAATATATTACTCCATATTAAACAGAAAAATACATACAAAACACTAATAGAAGTGGTAATAGAATGGTGCTACATTGGTAGTATTTTCGTAGATCGTATAATCGGCCAGATTGAGATTGGCCTCATGGGTCAGCAGGGCCAGATGAAATAGGTGAAAACCTAGCCTAATTGGGAAGTGCAAAGCCCAAGCGAAGCCATCAAATATTTCACTATTTATCACCATTTCAACTAGCATATTTGGCCCAATTCTTCACCATCAATACAGACACCGTTCCTTAAACCTCCAGGTACTCTCTATGGCCAATTTAGTTATATCCACCCAAAATGATTCATAGGTCGTTCTGGAACATTTCGCACCTTCACAGTCCCGTCAGCCACCAGAACTTTCTATAACATCACCACTTTGAACTTTACTTTTGTTCCTAATTTTCTATCATCCTTCACCTTCACCTTTAACCTTCAAATATCATAAGGACCATCAAGTGGATCCAATTCTTCAAACTATAAAAATACCCGTCCTTTTTGTCTCTCTCCATTTCTTACTAAACTGACGTGGCTCGCTTAACTTCAACAGTCGCAGTATTGTTTGTCTCACGTGTGAGGATTTCGCAGACATCCGAACACTGCAACAATCACCTCAACCAAAACCACATCAAACCTTTTAATCATCCCTATTTTCATCTTTTCCATCTTCCATCTTCCGTCTAACCTTCACTTTTATCTTCCGTGTTTCCGTTTAACCTTCACTTTCCTTCCATCCAACCAGCAATAATCATCTACTATGGATCTACTCAAGATATTGGATGGTACGCCTGAGCCTCCAATTGTTGAACTTCAGTTAGCTAACTTGAACAACACCGGAGATTATCATTTGGCCACTCCAATGTATGAGTTCCAAAAAGAATTGACGGATCAGATTGTTTCGCTTCATTATCCTGATATCCTCAAATACTGTGAAACCAATGATTCTAAACAGTTGATTGTGAAGTCCCTCGAGATTTGTATCAATAATTGCATGTTAGTAAGTACTCATCCTTACCTTCTTATCAACCATTACATGCCCAAAAACCTTCTTCTGAAGGATATGTCCAGTAAGTTGGCCGACACCAGTGGAAAATTCAGTGTTCTTCGAGATTTGATCAATGTGATTATTCTGAATGGTTCGATTCGTTCTAGAACCAAGACAGTAGGAATTATCATGAAAAATGATAATAAATTCTTCGATCTCGTAGAAGCACTTTTATTGGGATGCAATGGTAAGAAGATTATCAAAAGGTACGTGGGTCAAAATGTTCAAAGAGAATCTAAAAAAGCAAATAAAACTGATGCTAATAATAAAGATCCCAAGAAGAAAGCCGATACAAAAGATTCAAAAAGAAAGTCTCCCGATATCAATACCACCATACATTTATTACCAGCAGATGGTGATATCCAAAAAGATCAAGAAGTGCTTGATACTTCAAGATTTGATGTACTTATTGTCTTTGATGGTTATGTGGACACCACGACAGATTTTGTCAAGACCATCAGAAACCAAAACAGATTGGACCCAGCAATAATCATTAGGTTGGTTCCCATGAAAACAATAGAACATTGTAAGATATTCTATCAAGACGATAAGGATAAACATGATTATTTGTACAAATTGATATCATCAATTGTTTGCTTAAGAGAATTCATAGGAAATCTCCCACCTGATATATTCCCCATTTACAACCAAAAGCTCACCTATTTATCCAACAAATTCTTCAATCAAATCTGGGAAGCTTCAACCGTCACCAAAAGATCAAAGTTTCTTCCTTGGCCATTACCTGATTTACCAAGTATTCCCAAATTTAATGCAGATGATGTTGAAAGATCTTTGCTAACCGAAGTGCATTTCCATTACACTCCGTATGATTCAGCAGATTTACCAGCTTTGGATAATGAAAAGCCAAAAGAAAAGAAGCGGACTTATTATGAAATGAAACGTTTGGAACTGGATTATGTCACTAATTCCCTCAAAAATGATTATAGTGATTTAATTGGAATTCATACAAAACAACCCCATCCTGATCATGTTATTAAAAAGTCCAATATTTTAACTCATAAATTGATTATGACTCTCAATACTTTGTATCTTGAACTGGATTTGGCTGAGCAAGAATATTTGAGTTACACACAAAAGGATCAGAAATTGGATAAAGTAGGAAGGGAAACTGATTTGAGTAAGCGTAAATCGATTTTGGATGATTTGGATCATGTTCAATCCAGAATCGATATTGCAAATAAGAGATATGAAAAGAAATCGTTAGAGGTTACAAGTCTACAAGAAGAAATCAAGAATTTAGAAAGTAAATTTGATAACTTTTCCGAAAATATAGATGGTGAAGACAAGAAGAAGTACATTGAAAATCAAAAACAAATCTGGGAATTACAGACCAAAGTGAAAATGATAATAGACAGGATACAGTCCAAAAATGAGGAGAAAACCTATACTACTAATGAGTATGAAAACAGTTTAACTTCTATTAAAGATTCTGAAGCACAAATTGAAACCAATAAGCAAAGTATAAAGGATGCTAATGATAAATTACAAAATGCTATTGATATTGAAAAATCTGCAAATAATGAATTTATCAAAACTAAGGAAGAATTAATCAAATCTATTATCCAAGAACGAGAAAAATTCACTCAAATGAAGCTGAAAGTGGGTACAAGTTTGAAATTTTTAAGAGATACTTCACATTTGAAAAAGAGGAAAGGAAGAGCATTCACACCTTCAAAATGATTATTCTATGCTATAACAAGTAAATAGGCATTTCCGATTTGAGTGCATCAATGATCAACACATTATTTATAGGGCTCTCTTTCTTACTCAAGAACTGAATTACATCTTGTGCCAAAGCACCGCCTAAAATGGCAGCAACAGGGGCATATTCGGTAAAAGCTTGACTACTCAACAAATCCAAGTACTCATCTGTGACGGATAATGATGGAATTTTATGAGTTTCACATACTTTCAAAGCATGGGCTTTCAACTGTTCTTTGTCAATAATATCCTCGGGATTCTCTGGCTTTTCAATGTCAAACAATGCAAAGATTAATGGAACAGCACCAGAAAGTCGTTTTAATTGTCTTCTATTAAGTTGATTTGGTAATTCTTTGGATTCAAAGATTTTGGAAATGGGAATAAATTCATCCAAAATCGTCAATGTTTCTGTGTTAGTTGATTTATCATAAGTAACATCTGTGATGGTTTTACATCTGTTGATCTTAGTATTTGGCTCTCTTAATTGGTTTCCTGCATCTTTTTGGGGAGTCGATATATGTTCAATAAGATCGGTAATAATATATCCAAATAATCCATGTAATCCTGTACAATATAAGGGAATATTCAAAGTTCTTGTATGATTATTTAATGTAAAAATATCCAGTTTGTTTAATTCTGTAGCAATGATTAAATCGAATTTTTTGAAATATGATGGATTTTGAAATATCACATCTAATGGAGTAGTATTGGTAGTTAATGTGACTCGATTATTCAATTCTTTGATTTTATTGACAATTAATGGTAGTTTCTTTTCACCAATAATACCTTCTTCGTTAGGTAAAAAGAATTGGGTAGCAAAATCTTCTTCTTTAATAGTTGAACTATCCAATAATTCAATGGAATTCAAGCCTCCTAAAACTAAATTTTTAACGATTTCTGTTCCAACACCCCCAACATTAATCATTAAAATCTTAGCAGAACGGAGTCTTAATTGAGTTGCCATACCCCATAATCGGATTTGCCTATCATATAAAGCAATTTCATCTATTGTTAGTATGGGATGACAATTTTAAATAGAGTAACTTTAGTCAATATTGAGGGCGGGATTTTCCTCTCCATGCTGGGAAAATGTGTTCAATATGGACTGAAACCTCCTTTGTTCAATTGTCTGAACTTACCTGCCGTAAGGACTTCTTCGCTGGTCATCTTTGGAGGGATGAAGATAAATGGTTGGAAGTTTTGAAGGTTCAATGATGTTTCTCATATTCTGCTTATATGCAGTCTAGACTTTATTTACATTATATACATTATATACATCATTCATCAACTGGCCACCAATCAGGAGTGAAACTCTTAATACCAATAGCCTTTGTTCCATTCTTCAAGCATGGGATTTCGATCTTGAAAAGATTGTTATTTTCAATATCTGCCAAGCTCACCAAAACAAACCCCAAATTATCTTTTATAGAAAGAAGTTTACCACTAGAAACTACTCTTTTCCTAGTTGTCAGACGAGATCCAAATGGATTATTCTCTGGAGTTTCTGGTTCATTGTCACTTCCTTTATCAACTTCATATAGAGGATGAATTTGTAATTTGTTCAAAGTTGCATGGTTAATTGTTTTCAACTGTTCAATTACCGGATCAGATGGATTCATGGTAATCGTATCTGAAACAGCATTTTCATCACCTATTTCGAAAAATTGCACTGGTACAATTCTCTTCCTAATTACGCCATTATTGAAAGTTCTAATGGTCAATTCTTGTCCCACATAACATCCTTTATCCAAGGAAAGGCCATTGGTGTAATCCAAATTACATTCAAAAGGCAACAAAGAAACTTCTTTGGGTGCATCTTGAGTTTCAAATAAGCCATTCAAGAATCTTCTTCTGATAATACTATCTTCTTGTGTAATTTCGAGTGGGAACTGACTTTTGAATGAGGACGAAAATATTTCGCTGACTTCAATACTTCCTGTTTCATTCTCATTCTTTTTGGTTACAATTGGGGTATCGGTGATAATTTTGAGACCATAGTTGGGGATTCTATTATCGACTGAGAACCCAATTATATGGTTTAAAATGCTCTTATTGAAAATCACCTCATTTTCAACAAACCGATTTGCTGCCTTCAAAGCATCATCTGGAGTGAGGGTTTGAAAATTTGAAAATTGAACATCATCCAACCATTGGTCAAATTCCATGCTATCATTGTAGTAGTAATAGGAGTGAAGGTTAGTCTTATGCAGAATTTTCACTTTTGCACTTAACTTATGGATTTTCAACAATTGAATCAATGTCTTCGCCAATGAGCTTTCAACTTCCACCAAGTAACTTGGTACCGTAATTTCTTCCGAGAACACATTGTTCAAATTGTGGTATGGATTGGCGTAAAGAAAACAATCGTTTACTATTCTACCTTTTGAATTCAAGAACATCGAGTTCAAACCATCTCTTCTGATATGGATATTGTTATCTGGATCATAAATATCTTCGTGCATTAACCCCCAATTCTGTTTGAGATCGATGATTTCCGATAGATTTGCATGTCTGTTTTCTATATCGCTGATAGTATGTTGCTTTTTCTTTACCACATTGGGTAAAAGTCTTGAAGTGATAAGTCCATTAAGGAATTTGGCTGCATCTACTCCTTTGATTTGAATCAATGATTTTGAAAGCGGAGCAATCCCAGAGATGGGAATTCTCATGATGATGCTGATTGAATATATGAGCGAGCTCTATCACGCTTTTATTGGGAAAGAATACTCTTGGAAACGAAATAAACCAGATTTCAATTTGCTTAAAAATAGAGTACATTACTATAGGTTGAGTGATAGTGATAATAAATTGAGCTGCACACGTAAATTTAACTACTAAATACCTTAAATAACTATGTAAATTTGGAAGTATCCAAAGCTCTCCCAATAGTACCTCTGTCTTTTTTCTTGTTAGTTTGTTGAGTATTTGAGACATTTTCCTGACCAGTTATACTATCCAAACTTCCTAACTTATCTCTGATCTTCTCAGAAATTGACATCTTTTCCTTCACATCATTATTAAGAGTATTGATATTAAGCATACTATGATTTCTTGTACTTAAAGCAGATTGAAGGTTCGAAGCATTATGACTGTTAAGCATCGATTCATTTCTTGAAATAATGTTCGACCGATTGTCAAGTTCTCCAAAATCAAAATATCCATAACCTCCAAGTAAATCATAATCTCCATTAGTACTATCTATGGAGGTGGAACGATCCTTCATTAAACCAAATGCTTCTTGATTGGCATAGTCTGATCTTGAATCATTATTATCAAGTACCAATGGAATCGGGTATCTTTTTGATGGAACATTTTCAACTTGATCCAATTCATGCTCTATTCTTAATCTCTTTAACTCTTCTTTTCTTGTAGCAGAATCATTAATATTGAGGATAAAATTGGATTTCTTTTTAAGACTTGATTTTAATTCAGCAATCACTCTCTTAAATGTATCCAAGAATCTTTCAGTTTGCCTGAATTGAGATGAAACCGTGATGATAACTTTATCTCGGTGTACAATGTATCCAATACCGAATCCTTGATCAATTGCTGGTGAAATTCCAAAAAGATGTAAAGCTTGATTACCACAATTTGAGATCAAAAGCTCAGGTGATTGTAATTTCTCTATCAATGGATTAGATAATAAGGGAATTTCAATCTTATTAAAATCAGGAATTGGCTTTAGTTCTGGATTGAGATTGTTTAAATAGTTCACAATTTTGGGATTCTTTGCTATTTCCAATAAAGTCGATAAATGTCTTTCGAATCCTTTACCATTCATAGCAGCAACATATTGCTTGTTATGATCCACGCAACTTCTTTGGAAAGTATCCCATTTTTCATGGTCATCAGAATTGGTAATGAACATCTTAACCAAATCATATACCGTTTCATTTTGAATAGGGATTAATTCCGTTCTGGAATCTTTGAATCTTCTAGTTGTCACTGGCTCAAGTGAATTCACCATTTTACCATATAAGGAATAATGGGCAATTTGAAAACTCATCTGTATCATGGAATCAACTGAGATACCAAATTTGCTCACCAAATGAGTATCTAATTTCAAAGTTAACACTTTAAACTCATGTTGATTGATGATATCAGCTAACCTGGTTTCTGACAAGTGAATTAAGTTTTGGAGTTCTGGAGTCTTGGTGAATTTCAATTCAATATTGTCTGGCTTCTCTATTTCCCTTGATGAAATAAAGCTTATGGTTGAATCAAATAAAGTGTATTCACTACCATTAATGTTCTTTGCTAATTTCAAAATCAGGTCAGTATAAATGTCACTAACGAAACGTAAAATTGCTGTTGAATCCATTGAAGTCGATTCCCAAACAACACCAACACAAGAATTCTTAGTAACAATCAATTGCAATTTATCGTACCATCTGGAAGTACAAGAACCAATTTGAATTGTACTATGAGGGAGAATCTTTGAAGACCCATGAGAAATAATAGAAGTTTTCTCTTGATCGGTTTTCGGTGAATTTGGTTCCAATACAACCACAAACAAGGCATTATCAATGAGTTCTAATGTTTTAGGGTTGGTTTTTTTTATTTCAACCCGGGCATTTCTCCATTCTTTTAACGATTGTGTAGTAATTGAACCGATGGAATTGTTAATGGATTCGATTTGATCGACTTGCAGTGATTCATCAATAATCTTTTGAAGTAGGATAGAAAGCTCATTATCATTAAACCAAATCTTATGCTTTGAAATTTCACTTTCGTTTTGATCACTAGGAGTCAATACTTCAAGTTTGTAGTACTGATTATT
Organism: Suhomyces chickasaworum; assembly: GCA_030568495.1. NCBI lineage: Eukaryota > Fungi > Ascomycota > Pichiomycetes > Serinales > Debaryomycetaceae > Suhomyces > Suhomyces chickasaworum. The sequence continues at coordinate 131,550 of JAJMGF010000037.1, forward strand.
GCTAATAATGATGATATGACGAGAGTCGTCAATATGCTGATACTTCTTGAGAGTTACATTATTACCAAGCTCACCAGTTGATGGCACTCTTGTGGTTCCAAACAAATTCTTGTAGCAGTTCATGGTTAAAGGATTAGCACTTTTAGGGGTAACATCAGGCTTCAATGTGCCATTCCGAAGACTAATAATGAATTTCAATGACGAATTTATCAAGCTTGCCGCTCTCTCACTTTGGTTCGGTGGGGTCAAGGTTTTTGAATAGGGGTCTTCTTCAAGTACCAAGTAAGGGTTCTTCGGAAGAATATTGCCCCGAACTTCACCATATATTCCGGGATTGGTCTCATCATTAATGGAATTCAAATAACACGTATTATTGGGCTTTTCATAAGCTGCTACCAAATGTGATTGAATCAAGTTGACATTTTCATCGGTTACGAAAGCTGATGATTCCTGATGAAGTTCGGAGTATTCATCACACCCCACAATCGGCCTAATAGCTTGTAATATTTGCTGGGCCGTGGATGCTAACAGCGGAACCGGGAGTTTAGGAAGAAGCTCTTCATTCTTGAAGGTACTATGGACCATTATCAATACCAACTAATTGAGTTCTAGTGCAATGTGTACGGTATGGTACTTTACCTATATACCCCCACATTGTGGGGTTGGACGTGTACCTACCGTTCAAGTCACTCTTGACCGAGTGTTGGGTCTGGGAGTTTGGTGGGTGCAAATTGTCTGGCCACGATGTTTCCAGTTTCAGCTTGGCTGGGAAGGGCGGCTTTGGGAGAATTATGATTTAAATTAAAATGGCGGTTTTCCCTTTTCCTTTTTTTCCTTTTTCCCTTTTTCCCTTTTTCTTTATTCCTTCTAAGCACAAAAATCCCGTTTCAGGGACCTTCAATAGATCCCACTGACGTATTCTGGGTGAACTGAAACGTTGACGGGTCAATTTTGTAATTATGTCGATATAGAAGTGTTGTTGGTAAATTACTTGATTATGTAAACTAGCCCCACTGTAGGTGATGAATTTCCAAGACCACTCGGAGTTAAGATCAATTTTATTGGTTGATTAAAGCCGAATTACACATTACACATTCTAGTCGTAATGCGATTCACCACTAACGAGCTAGATCCTGCTATGGATTATGGACTGATGATTAAGCTAATATAAGGGAAAGGTCCTTTCGGTGCATCAATTCCGTTATCAGTAAATAAATCAAAAATTAAACTGCTTTGAGAAACAAAAATAAATTCCGATACCGGGAGTCGAACCCGGGTCTGCTCGGTGAAAGCGAACCGTGCTAGCCGTTACACTATATCGGATATTTCTTGAAGTTTTGATGCTGTCAATTACCATGACATTTCTATCAAGTGAAGGATTATACGTAAATATTTCGGTTTATTATAAAATCATGAAGATCTAATGAAAATACAATTTATAAATTTTATAAATTTTTTGATTAATGAATCAATTTTATTGACTAGTGGAATTAAATTCGAAACCAGTGAAGCATCAATTGTTCAAAAATCAGAAAAATCATAAATGGAACTTTAACTTATTTAACTACTATGGAGATGAGATGAGACGATGATAGAATTTGTAAACAAGAAAGGCGAAAATGGAACCATTTTAATCTAAAAATTGACGACAACTGCAGGATTCGAACCTACGCGGGCGAAACCCAAAAGATTTCTAATCTTTCTCCTTAACCACTCGGACAAGTTGCCTTGATATTTGAAGAGTTGGTGACATCACCCTTCAATTTATGGCTTAACCAAACAAAATAATATTTGCGAAATGCTCAATTTTCTAGCGATTCAGCGATTTAGCAATCAGCTATTCAGCAATCAGTGATACATCGACCGGCACTGTTCCATATCTACCATCAATAATAGTATTGATCATTGAATAATAGTATAGAACCACGAAGGTTGCTAACTACCTCTACAATTTATGGGAAGTATATATATATCAACCTGCATATAATGAAACATGTTATAATCATTGACCGGCTTTTCTTCTCTATTATTGGCTCTTTGGCCGAGCGGTTAAGGCGGTAGACTCTACTATCGTAAAGATGCGTGCGTTCGAATCGCGCAGGAGTCACTATTTTTTCTTTTTTTGACACATCCATATTGTACTTTTCTTATAAAGTATATCTTTAAGTGGTCATTCTTGACAATCTTGAACTCCTTCAAATTCTCCAATTCTCCAAATCTCTTTCTACTTCCCTCATTGCTCCTGCTGATACTCTTCACCATTCCACTTAGTATTTTCATCCTTTCTCCCTTTCTATCTTTCTTCCTTTCTCCCTTTCTTCCTTAAGCCGCAGTCTCATCTGGCCTATGCCTGTATCGAGTCAGTAGGAACAAAACTACCCAAGCGAGCATTTACTGATTGCACATTAAACATCCACCCCAGGCCAACTACTGAAGGCCTCACTATATTGGGGATTGCTCAGCCTATAAATTCACCTTATACATTCACTATAGATACCACCCATTACAAACCCGTGGAATGAGTGGAATAGCATTGAAATTCACCTCGTTGTTGGTCCGAACAGTGGCAAAACCATTTGCCAGTGCAATCAAGGCCCAAGCCAAAGACCACGAAGTATTCCGTCAATCATGCATCAAAATAGCCCAGACCGTCCACTCGACGGACTTGAGGTTGAGAATGTCGTTATTGGGTGAAAAGAAGATCAAGATCAGGCCATTGAATGATAAGAAGGCAGTGGAAAACGGAGCAAACTTCTTATCCGAACTCATCATCTTTAGTGTGGCGGGTTCGTTGATTTTGTACGAGAGTTACCGGAGCAGAAAGAAAGCCATCGACCAGCACGATGCCTTGGCTGATGATATCACCATTTTACAGAATGAAATCGAATATTTGAAAGGCAAATTATTGGCCCTTAATGTGAAATTTGATGACTACAAATTGCCCGAGGGGTTAACCCCCAAGTATGTCAAGATTGGGGGCGCTCCATCAGAATCCACCACTTCGCCACCTCAACCCCAGCAAATCACCAGCATCGCCCCTGGTTCCAAATCCAAAACCGAACCAGCCTTAGCATCTCCGACTTCAACATTAGCACCATCTACACCGGCACCGGCACCAGCACCAACACCAGATCCGCAATCGGTCACTACACTGTCGTCAGAGAATAGCAAGGTCTCTGAAGTTGACACCAATCGCCTGTAAATACTGTCTTGTAACGATACAATGTATTATAATAAACAAATATAGTACAGTGGCAAGACCTGTCGCTAGGACGGGGCCAGTCAGTCAAACTAAGGTTGCTTCTTCTTTTCAACCTTCAATAATAACGCCTTATTGATATGTGGCAACACACCACCATAAGCAATGGTAGCCTTAATCAAGTTATCCAATTCTTCATCACCTCTAATAGCCAATTGCAAGTGACGTGGGGTGATACGCTTGACCTTCAAGTCCTTGGCAGCATTACCAGCCAATTCCAATACTTCGGCTGTTAAATATTCCAACACTGCTGTGAGATAAATGGCGGACTTCAGTCCTACTCTGATTTTGTTTTGAGCGGTGCGCTTCAAGTAACGCTTGATTCTACCAACTGGAAATTGTAAACCGGCTCTTGCCGAGTGAGAAGTGGACGACTTGGCCGCTTCCGATGATTTTCCTTTTCCTCCGTGAACTTTTCCTTTACCGGACATCGCTAAAGAATCTAACAACAAATAACAATTTTGGAGAACGCGGTACTTTTGTTTATATGGGGCTTTTGGTAATTTCACACGACCAACTGGGGGTTGTTTATGTATTCGCGTGGGTGATATCACCACGTGAGAATAAATGGCCTCCACCTCCACCAAGCCTTCACCGTTGCAAGTTGCGAAACTTGAACCTTGAAACTGAAGCTTGAGACGAAACTTGACACTTGAAACTTGAAATGAGACTTGAAACTTGAACCTTGGACCTTGGACCTTGAAACTATTATGAGTTAATGGTACTGTGGGATCCAAGTGACTCAATCATCTTTTCTACCTCATTACGAGACTTTTGAAGTTCGGTACAAATAGAATCGTAGTGTTGGAATCCTTTAAGCATTTTCACGAGGTTCATCAATTCCTGTTGTTCTTCCTCTTCTTCGGAATCCATCAATCCATCCTCCAGTTCTATGGACTCATTTTCATCCATATTGGCATAAGACATGCCGTGGAGCTGATGGTTATTGTTGCGGGTTCCCGTCCATGTGTCTTCCTCATCGCTAGAGAGACCACTATCACTACTTTCGGATGCCATTCGAGGCACAGACTCTTCTCTACCATATCCGAAACTAACTCTTCTGAGGTCTCCAGTTTTGATGGCACTATTGTTCAAATTAGGCTTGTTACCCTCGTCGTTTTCCACGATAATTCCTGTTCCCAGGATGTTTCGCTTGCCTTGGATTCGAGTCTTGGATTCAAGTTGATCGTAAGCCTTGCGGTCTCCATTTTCAATGGATCGTACCAAAGAATGATAAATAGGATAAGAATGAACTCGATAAATAATTCCCCTCAAAATCCCAAAGTGGATGAATCGTCTAATATCAATATTCTCTAACATTTTGCGATGTTGAACATACCATTCCTTTACTGTTTGACCTTGATTAAGAGATCGATACAAGTAAAACAAAGTGGACTTGAAAGGAACCGCCACACTAGATATATCCATAGCAGAAGATGGAGTTTTGGGTGATTTGGACAAGAACCCAGCTTTTGTAAATGGTGAAATACTCTTTGATCCATTAACAAAGTTATTCATAGGATTGACTCGGCGACCAGTGGGTGCTGGTGATGTGGTGGCAGTATTTGTAGCATGAGAGCTCATAGGTGTAGCAACATGACTTGGTGTATTAATTGCCAGATCGGTGTTTCTAGTATCAGTTATAACATAAGCTTGACATTCTTCAGCCATCACTCCATTAGATTTCAAGAAATCCCCAATATGGTTTGTTGGAGCATAAACGTTACTGAATTGGAAGATGTCACTAATCTCAATACATCTATAATGCATCAAATGCTGAATACATTGCTTTGTGAGCATATAATTAGCATCAGCTAATTCACTAATTTTCTTAATGGAATTTATACCATTGATATAGGGCAAGATCTTGAGCATGGTTGGGTCCCAATTGACATCTACCAACAATTTCAAATTTACCGATGCAATTGGGACTTGGTAAGCTTTTATATTGATAGGTGGAGGTAAGATTGGAAAAAGCTTAATATCCACAGAATTAGAACTATCCAAGGGAATGCAACATTCGGAATAGTTATTAAGATCTTGATATATTTGATGGATCAATGATTCGATAGATGACAAGGTGATCTTTTTCGTTCTGGAATATCCTGGTGTATTATCTAGCACTGATGGATTTAAAGAAGCTTGACCTGCTTCATAATTCTTACTATTAACCCCCGGATTTTCATCCACATTTGGATTAAGGAAACTCGAATCAATGCCAAATGCTTCACTGATGGTTTTAGAATCATTTTGACGTTGTGATACTGAACTGCTCATGAAATTGGTATCTTTAAAGAATGAGTTATCTTTATCCAATTTACTCAAAATATAACTTTGCTCTTCAAGAACTTGAAACATCTTTCCAATCCGCCTGATGGCCATTTCATATGGTGTCAGATCTCCCAATTCATAAGGAAATACAAAACAGAAATTGAAATTGAATGAGTTTCTAGAATAGTTGGGATTTTCGATATTAACAGGATATCCGATCACTTTAAACTTGTTGATTTTGAACGAGATCAACTTGTTACACAATTGGGGTTTGGGAATAATGTAATTCTTCACTGTATCGAAGTTAAATAACGATGAATGTGAAGGTATTCCTAATCCCGGATTCAGAGACGCAAGATTGGTCACTTTACCATTTTCTTTGGTGGTGGCAATGGAACCTTCTGGAACCTGATGCACAATCTTGGTACCTTCGGTTGGATGGAATACCGCATAAAAAATCGCCACTATGGGGATAAACCCGTCTGAATTATCCATACCTTTGTTGCAGTGATGGGAATTGGTTTATATATTGTATCACGTGATGAGGCTTCTACTAGTAGTAAAAAGTGGGATAAGCTAGCACTCAGGTTCGAACTAAGGACCAACAGATTTGCAATCTGCTGCGCTACCACTGCGCCATACCAGCTTTTCCGATGAAAATATTGGTTTGGGGTCTCCTATAACAAGGATATTAAAGATCAAATCAAGAGGTTACGTTAATGTATAGGAATTAATCTAACTACTATGAATGTTATTAAATTACGTCGATTGAAGCTATTTAGTTGTTAGCTATCTGATTTTGGTGGTGGTGGTGGTGGTGGCGCTGATGAAGATGAAGAAGAAGAAGCTGAAGCATTCGGTGGTGGTGGTGGTGGAATTGTTGCTAAGGATGGCGGTGGTGGTGGCATGCTGGCAGATGAAACTGGAGGTGGTGGTTGCAAACCTGGTGGTGGAGGAGGAGGTTGAGAAATAATTCCTGGCGGTGGAGGTGGTTGAGAAGTAATTCCTGGTGGAGGAGGTGGTTGAGAAGTAATTCCTGGTGGTGGTGGTTGTAATCCTGGAGGTGGAGGTTGAGAAATAATCCCTGGAGGTGGAGGTGGTTGTACAGAAGATGGAACATGAGGAGATGCAATGGCTTGGGTAGGAGCAACAGAAGGGTTTTGAGACCATGGGGGAAGATTGGACTCCAGTTTAGACTTTTTCCATGGAGGTAACGATTCCTCAACACCGACTGGTACATATGAATCATCTGCTGATCTCTTGGCCGATGCAACTGGGACCAGACCTGCTTGTCCTCTGAATTTACAGTCTCTGGCAAAGTGACCCACACCCCCACATACTTTACATACAATCAGGGCGATATCCAAGCCTCTCCTCTTCTTAGATGCTTCGGGGTCAAAAGGTTTAGTTTCCCTTAAAGTACCATTTAATACTGCCAACTCTCTCAATTGGCCTCTTTTCAATTCATTTTGTCCAACAGGGGAAGAAACTGCTTTCTCGATGATTTCGTTGGTCAACTTGATTGCCTTAGAAATCTTCAGTTGGGTGTCGGAGGTGATTAATACGTGTAGATCATCTGAGTTGGAGCCAAGATTGGGATTCACAAATGAAGTAGAACTGGCTTCGTCATCTTCATTGGATGGAGCGGTGGACTTACCATCTTTCACAGAACCTTTACCTCTGATTGCCAACCGTGCCCCACTTTGTTCTTGTAATTGACGAAGAGTATTTCCTCTTGGGCCCAATAATAGCCCCACGAAGTTAATATCGGGATAATCTTTGACTGGAATGTAAATCTTTTCACTAGTTTTGGTGGGCTTTCTATAGTCTGAAGGAGGTGAATAATTCTTCATATTACTAGCAGCCAGTTCCACCAAGTAGTCTCTTTCCTTTTCCAATGATATACCTATGCGATGTTCCCTTGTGTTGGTCCTATTACCATAATTATCGTATCGTGGAGGAGGAGATGGGTCTCTTTTGAATGAAGGATTCTCTTCAAGGTTACCTGATGGTAAGAAGCTCAAAATTGGTTTCCGTTTCTGGTGAGCAACTCTCAACACTTCGGAAATCTCTTCCACTCTAAATAACTGCTGGTATGCATCGATTTGTTCGGGCGTCAAGTGGCCACTAATAATGGTATCAAATTCCACCCCACCAAACGACTTGTATCTTGAAGGAGTCCCCGTCCATTTGGTCAGTCTGGTGACGTTGATGCTTTTGTTGTGACCGTTTGGTGATGACGGTCCATTCCCCATTCTGCCCCGATCATAATCTCTGGTATTCGACATGGTGGATATTGAGATGTTGAGGTGTAGAAAGTTAAAAGTTGAAAGTTTGAATGAGACTTTTTTCGGAGGTTGCAAGTGCATCACAGATCATCACCAAAATCCAAGGCCAACCATCATCACTACCAACAGCCCAAACAATTCCATAAAGGCTAGAATCTGAACAGGCATTGTTGATTGTTGACCATACAGGGTTTTTAGGTGTAATTCTTCTCTTTAAAACTTTATTTGTTGGTGATTAATTATGATTAATTATTACTAACTGTAGGAGGAAGACTATTAATGAGATTTCGGTATTAAGTAAAGGAAAGCAAGTTCTATGAAGTCTATAAATTAAGTTAGAAGGGGTGATTGATTTCCATGAATTTGTTAATTTTTGTTTTGATGATTTGAGCTCATTCATCTACGGCCGGGAGAATTTTATCACACTTAACACTTCCCAGCCTGCCTTACGGTGAATGATAACCTCTGTCAACCATCCCAGGTCCCTCATATACTTAGAGACCTCATCGGGTTTGTTTCTAGCACAGAATAGAATATAGGCCACCCCCTGGGGAGAAAGAATGGAGTCCAAGTCTCGCAACACTTTCCAAGTAGTTATCATTCCATCGGCTCCACCTAAAAGGGCCAAGTCAAGCCATTTAGGGTCATCTGGTTGTTGTGGTAGTTCTGGAACTTCTTCTGCAGGCACGTAGGGAGGATTGAACACCAATACATCGATGTTCTGCCGGCGAATTCCCCTAGTCAAATCCATTTGGCACGAATCAACCCAGGCCCCAGGCCCGCTGTTGTCCAGCACCGTCCGAAGTACCGTGGTGCATGCATGTGGGTTAACGTCCGTGGCGATGAATATTCCCTTGGGAAGAATATGTTGATGAATAAATGACGTGACTATCCCAGAGCCCGTTCCTATTTCTACCACTAATGGAACGGTGTTGTTGTATTTGGCAGTAAGCAATGCCTGCTCAGTCTCAAAGCAGTCAAGAAGAAGAAAAGAGTCCTCGGCTGGCTCATATACCTTGTCATAGTCCAAGTTTTTCACGTCCGGTGTGGATAACATAATTGACTAGTTTCCACCACCAGGTCTCACGCTTTGAAATTTGATGATTGATCGAAAATCAATCTCTCCTCCTCCTTCTCCGTTAACAGCAATCCAATCACACCATGCAAGTTAAAGTTAAGACATTGACAGGAAGAGATATCTTGGTGGATATCGAGCCTACCGACAGAATCATCCGTATCAAAGAGATGATGGAAGAAAAGGAAGGAATCCCTCCATCTCAACAGAGATTGATCTTCAACGGGCTGCAGCTTGACGACGAGAAAAGTGTTCAGGAATCGGGAATTGGAGCTGGAGCTTCGTTACACTTGGTGTTGACATTAAGAGGTGGTTTTTAACCATTAGAATCTACCATCTATGAGTTTAAAAGGTGAAAAAGGTTACAAGGTTAAAAAGTTAAAAGGTTACAAGGGAGAATCTTATTAATGGTCTATGAATGAGTTTGGGCCCATTTTTTGGCATTGGCCAAAAATTTGCTGATTCCAGGGGCTTTGATGGTTGGATCTTCTGGAAATATATAATCAGTATATTCCTCTATAATTCCATCCACGTTTCTTCGTTTTTGTACAAGTGTAGGCATTTTCTTTTGCACACTTTGAATCGACTGGTCATCACCATGAGCAACTTCATAATTATTCCATGCTTCCAATACCACCATCCGGGATTGGTGGTCTCCCTTGAATGCTTTTTGTCCTTGGTCAAACACTTTCCTGGTGTTGGATTTATGGAGTTCATTGATCTCGAATTCAAACTCCGCAGCTTCACTCTGTTGATACATACTAATCTGTTCTTCAGTAGGAATGGAAGATTCAAAAAGTGCATATGAGATCCATATTTTGGGAATAGATAACTTGTTGGCTAGCAGCAAATAAAGTTTACGTGCCTTTTCATATTCCATTTCATCCTTTTGATACTCAATGAACAAAATCCATAATCTCTCCAATTGTTCGGGTTTGAAACTAATGATGTTTTCATCTACCAATTTGATACCTAATTGAAATATCGATTCACATCTTTCTTGTTCGTTGAGAGATTTTTCGAATTCCACATATTGACATAGAATCGGTATAAAATCAATATTGTTGGTTATAGCCAATTCTAACCATCTTTCAAAGAGTTTCCTTACTCTATTCCATTCACCTATTCTCTTTTCAAGTTCAATGTAATACTTAAATAGGTTGTTTTTAGGACCATTTGCACTGGTTTGTCCTATTCCTCTTCCTAATACTTTACGAGCTTCTTGTAAGGAAGTATTTGACGAATTCCGGATTTCATATTCAGCATATCGTATCCAAACTTTCCCAAAAGTGAATTGGGTATGGGGGATTATCTTTAAGCAATTATTCCATATTTTCTTAGCTTGTTCAAGATTGTTATTTTCAAATTCTTCCCAAAGAGCATACTTTATCCATAAATATATGTAACGTCTCCATGTTAAAGATTTCTGTTTATCAGTAGGATGATTGGCAATAGCGGATTCAAACCCAGTCCTTACCTTTTGCAAATCCTTTTCTTGCTGTAAAAGATTTATGTAAGTCCACCAAGTATCGTAATCATTTGGGTCTTCACTTAACGTCAGTTCATACTTTGCGATACGGTTTCGTACAACACTAGATTCTATCGTATCTTTGGAACCATGATTTTTTTCGAATTCTGAGAAGAGATTGGCGATATCTTTTTTTTGTTCTGACAGAAGAAACTTGGAACATCTTGGATCATCCAAGAGTAATGTATAAATCATTCTTGCACGTTCGAACTCTCCAACTGATACTTCCCAATTTGACCATTTAGTGATGATTTTAGATAATTGGTCGTCTGAACGTGAACTTGACCTTGAAGTGGATCCTTGTGAAAACAAGTGATCTATTGATGATTCGAATACTGAACGAATAGTTTGAATTTGAGCAGTTGAAGACAGCACGTAAAAACATTCAAAGTCTATCCATTTTAACCAAGTGGTTCCTGTAGGAAATACCTGGATGTATCTTTTGAATAAGCTTCTCAGGTTTTCTACTTCTTGAAATCTTCTTTCAAAGTTGATATAGGCATCCCATACACTTTCATCAGGGTGCCATTTGAGCCATCTTTCAAATACAATTCTTACCATGGAATAATTCCTTAACGTCTCTTCGGTTTGGACGTAAATGAACCATAGTTTGTTCACCCTAGGTAATGTGGTTGTGGCTCTATCCAATAGATTTCTAGCATGATTGACATTCTTATGAGATAGTTCGAATTGGATGTATTGAACCCAGAATGGAATGTGTTGAATGTTGACATCCAAGGCTCTTTCGAATATGGATCTTGCTCTTGAAAAGTCATGATTATGATTGATTTCCCATTTAGCATACCTAAGCCATTGATTATAATTGAGTCTATTCTTGTTCAACTGTTGTTCATACTCCTTCCTTTTGGAAAGTTGGAATGATCGCAACTCTTCCAAATCTTGAATGGTTTGCTTCGGTCTCTCTATAGGCCTGTCCTTGTTATCGTAAGCATCTCGGAGAATCTGTTCACTGGTTACTTGGGATGTACTGTCATAACTCATTGCGATGAGTTTGGATAGTTTATGTTCGCGATAACCAAATACACTTAAATCGATCAAGAAGTAGGGGTATGAGAATTGGAAGTTTCTAACGAGACTAGAGAGGATTTGAGAAGATCAAACAGATTTGTCGAATGGGTCGAATGGGTTGAATGGGTTCTTTGAATGACTTTGGTAAAAAGAATTGGCTAAAAAATGAAAAGTGCCTCCAGCCAGATTCGAACTGACGATCTCCTCATTACTAGTGAGGTGCCTTACCAACTT